>CBVK0101460284.1:0-37201 GCA_900067695.1 Picea abies | reverse complement strand
CCGCGACTTCAAGTCACGAGCAAATTCAAGTGCTTTACTTGCCATAATTTTGGGTACTATGCAGGACAGTGTCCAAACAAGAAGAAGAAACAAACAACAACTTCAGCAGAGGTGGAAGAGTTTTTCACCAAGTTTGGCAAGGAATTTTCCTTGATTGCATGTCTATCCTCGAGGACCACTACTCCTGATACTTGGTATATTGACAGTGGTCCCTCTCTCCATATGACAATTGTTCGTGAGCACTTGACAGATCTTACTCAGTGTGGAGATGCAGAGGTAGTGCTTGGAGATGACCGGGAGGTCAAAGTGGCTGGTTGTGGGACCGTATCATTTCGGAGGGAGTCTTTGCCTCCCATGACTTTGACAGAGGTTCCTTATGTTCCGGGCTTGAAGAAGAACTTAGTGTCAGTTTCTACTATTGAGGAGAAGGGCTATGAGGTCTTGTATCATGATGGGCAAGTGCTTCTTTTCCCCAGAGGGTCTAGCATCACTTCGTCCACAGTGATTGGTCCTAGACATGAGAGGTTGTACAAGTTCTTGTTCTAGCCAATGCGAGCATTGATTCATTCTACCAGCAGCAGTAGTGACTTATGTGAGATATGGCACATGAGGATGGCACATTTGCACCATGGGGCTTTGAGAGTTCTAAGGGAGATGGTGACGGGAGTTCCAGATTTCAGTTCAGAGCACCATGAGTTGTGCAAGGGGTGTATCTTGGGAAAGTACACCAAGACTACTTTTTCGAGTAGTGACAGTAGAGCAGCAGGGATACTTGATCTTATACATTCAGATGTATGTGGCCCGATGTCTTCCACATTGTTGACTGGATCCCTATACTATGATGTATTCATTGATGACTTCTCTCGAAAGTCTTGGATTTTCTTCATGAAGACCAAAGGACAGGTCTTCAGTCGGTTCCAAGAGTTGAAAGCTCTTGTGGAGAACCAGACAGGGAAGAAAATCAGAGTCTTGAGATCAGACAATGGGGGTGAGTATACCTCCAAGGAGTTTATGGATTTCTGTGCAGGAGAGGGCATCAGGAGGGAGTTGACTGTTCCTTACAACCCGTAGCAGAATGGGGTTGCTGAGAGGAAGAACAGGGCCATTTTTGTGGCTGCGAGAGCCATGATACATGATCAGGGGCTTCCATTATTTCTATGGGATAAGTCATGCTACACTATAGTTTATCTGCAGAACAGGAGTCCTCACAGGGCTATGGGGAGCATCACTCCTGAGGAGGCTTTCTCTGGGAAGAAGCCTGAGGTGGGGCACTTTTGGATTTTTGGGTGCATCACATATTCATATGTCCCTTCTGAGAAGAGGACAAAGCTGGAGCCCATGGAAAAGAGAGGGATCTTTGTTGGGTACAGTGAGACTTCAAAGGCTTTCCGTATTTACCTTCCTTCCTTCAGGAAGACTGTCTTGAGGAGGGATGTCAGATTTGAGGAGGACAGAGCCTTTAGGAAGTCTAGAGGGATAGAGAGAGGTGAGTAGTATTCATCTCAAATTCAGGTGAGCCTGCAACAGACTACAGTGACTACAGGTTCACAGGTGACAGGGCCACAGAGTTCAGGTTTGCAGGCTACTGGTCCACAGGTTTCAGGATCAGGTACTTCAAGGTCTACTACAGGATCATTGTCTTCAACAGATGGGTTCCAGCAGGGAGAGTCCCCTCCACAAGACACTACTTCAAAGTGGAGGAAGCCCAAGTGGCTTCAGGACATTTTGAGGGATGCACAAGGTTCAGTGGGGAATCCCAAGCAAGTAGTGAGGGAGAGTAAACCTCCCGAGAGGTTTTGCAGCTACATCGCAATGGTGAGAAGTATTCGGGATTCTGAGCCTTCCACTTTTGAGGAGGCCACTAGTAGACAAGTATGGAGAGATTCCATGATGGAAGAGTACAATTCCATCATGAAGAACGATGTCTGGGAAGTTGTTCCTAGACTTGAGGGGAAGTCAGTGGTGACTTCTAAGTGGCTCTACAAACTAAAGCATGCTGCAGATGGCAACATTGAGAAATACAAAGCTCGCTTTGTGGCTAAGGGTTTTCACAGGTTGAGGGAGTTGACTATGATGAGACCTTTGCGTCAGTTTCTCGATACACTTCGATCAGGGTAGTGATCTCCATTGCAGAAGAGATGGGTTGGAAGATCCACCAGATGGATGTGAAGATCGCATTTCTGAATGGTCTTATTGAGGAGGAGGTATACATTGAGCATCCATTGGGCTTTGAGGTGCATGGGAGAGAGTCTCATGTGTGTAGACTGAAGAAGGCATTGTACGGGATGAAACAAGCTCCCAGAGCTTGGTATTCGAGGATAGATGCCTATTTGTAGCAGTTGGGTTTTGAGAAGAGTGAGGCGGATCCCAACCTATACTTCATTATGGTTGGAGAGGATCCTCTCATTCTTCTGCTATATGTGGATGACCTTTCTATTACAAGGGCAGAGAGACTCATCGGCAGCTGCAAGGAAAGCCTTGCCTCAGAGTTTGAGATGACAGACATTGCATTGATGCATTACTTTTTGGGATTGGAGGTTTGGAAGGAGCCTGGACACATCTTCTTGGGACAGGGGAAGTATGTGTGTGATATTCTGAATAGATTTCAAATGGGGGATAGCAGGCCCATGACCACTCCCATGATTACCAACTGGAATAAGATTCATGCTTCTGAGTCACAGTTGGTGGATTCCACTTTGTATCGTCAGTTGATCGTGTCATTGATGTATTTGGTCAATACCAGGCTAGATATTTGTTTTGTTGTCAACACTCTCAGTCAGTTCATGGTGGAGCCGAGAAGAGTGCACTGGCTGGCAACAAAACATGTGCTCAGGTATCTTTGTAGTACGGTAGATTATGGTCTGGACTATCATAGAGGAGATGGAGTTCGTCTGGTTGACTATACAGACTCAGATTGGGCAGGATGTGTCAGTGACAGGAAAAGCATTTCAGGGTGTTCCTTTGGATTGGGATCAGTAGTTGTGTCTTGGTTCAATCAGAAGCAGAATTCAGTGGCTTTGAGTTCGGAAGAGGATGAGTATATGGCAGCTAGTCAGGCTAGTTGTGAGGCCCTTTGGCTTCACAAGATGTTGGTTGGATTGTTCGGTGTGCAGTTGAGGCCTACCGTGATTTACTGTGATAATCAGAGTTGCATTAAACTTTCGGAGAATCCAGTTTTTCATGACCGGTCTAAGCATATCGACATTCGGTATCACTTCATCCGTGATTATGTTCAGAGAGGAGCTATGGAGCTACAATACATATCTACTGAGGAGCAGGTTGCAGACATACTCACCAAGGCATTGAACATGGGCAAGTTTGTATTTTTCAGGGACAAGCTTGGAGTGGTGAGTAACACTTTCCTCGGTATGAGGGAGTGTTAAATTATTTAATTAAAATAAAGTACCAAGGCAAGTGTTTCTCTTCCCTAGGCACCTAAGGGGGAGAAAGTGCCGAATGTGGGTCCTAGTCATTTAATTTGTGAGATGCAAATTAAAATGTGACTTTATGCTTAAAGTGAGGGTGAGTGAAGAGACACCAAATCTCAGCCACCCATCTAATCTAATATCAACCGTTAGATTAGAAAACTCCTCACCTTCCCTCATGAGGTCGACTTGGGCAAGAGGGTGCACCCATTCTACAAAAGGAGTTCAAGCATTCTTGTTGAGAGAACAAGAGAGAGCAAGAGAGAGGTCGAGCTGAAGAAAAGAGACAACAGCTGAAATTTCTGGGAGTATTGGCATGTATTCCAAGGCTACCGAACAACATTTAGTGGCACAAAAATTGAGTCTTAGCATAGTTTTGGCACGAATTTCGAGACAGTCCGTGAAACATTAATTACTGGGACATCCATACAGTTGTACGGATTTCTAGTTCAGAAATCGAGGAGCAAAGCTACACGAATGTCTAGATAAGTTTGTGTAAATTTTTGAAGATGAATATGCTGTAAAAGAATTTCTCAGAAGCTCATAAATAATACAAAGCCCTCTCTCACTGTTTTTCCCCTTGTGGGTTTTTCCAGGGTCGAAGTTAGACCGAATATCTTTGTGTCTATATTTTCTGAGTTTTCCATATTGTTGATATTTTATTTCTGCATTGAAAACGATGTTCAGAATCCTCATATTTCAGTTCTGAAGTTTATTTTCTATTAAGTTTTTATATGCTGAAACAGTGTTGTAACCTATGCTAAAACAGTGTTGAAACTGGAGTTTCAGCATTTAACTTTGGTTGAAAAATCAGCGAGACTGAAACTGGGTTGGGGTCTGAAAAATTAACATAGTCATCTCGTCCATGGGAAAAATGATGCGGAATGGATCTGGATATAAATCACCAAGAGAGGGGGTCAAAAGGGTTGTCGATTGAATGGTTTGATAAGTGGATTCAATCGGACTTAGTGGCATTTCATCGCCATATCGAAGATGATCGCCAGGGTTGGGTACCATCCATGGGTCGTAAGATGCAGGGGTTCCATGAACAGAAGTGGAGATCATGTTGATCGAGGCAACAAACAGATGTGGAACATCGAGTGGTGGGATGGGGAAAGTGCCCATCAATGAGGAATCTTTAAGAAGACCCACACCGACATTCTCGTATCCAGGGGGGGTTTTACAATGAATGGTATGTTGCCAATAAGTGCATCCGAGTGAAAGAAGGCCAATTGGTCTACGGTAACTACTTTTCCTTGGTGTTGGAAACACATGACATGGAAAAGAGTGGACACAACTACGTGCATGGAATCGATCCAGCTACGAACAAGTAGAAGGTTGTAATCGAGAGGAGCATCAAAGCCCTCCACTTCAATGTTGATCGTTTTTCCTTCTAACGTAATAGGAAATGAAGGGAGTACATCGTAAGGCTTAAAAACAAAGCCATTGAAGGCTTTGAGCATGTTGTGGGATTCAGTCAAAGGAGGAGAGACAATGGCTTTCTAGCAGGTAATAGACATGACACATGTCGAGGCACCCTCATCGATAACTATTCTACAATTTTTTTTATTGAAGACAATAACTTGTATTTAGAATGCGAGTTGAGGGGGTAACCTTGGAATGTGATCTTCCAAGTAAAAAATTATTAAATTTGTATCTGTAGGGTCGATTCCACCAATATCTTTCAATAGTGCCTTATGTTGTATAAGGAAACTCCGAAGGACTTCGAGGGCTGACATCGCGGATGGTGCTTGGGCCAGATCTTCCACAATACTGTAGTTCTGGGCAACACATGAAGGAGGATTGAAAGCCGACTTTCGAATGATGCCCTTTAGAGGAGGGTGAAGGATTGTATCTAAACTCAGTCGTTCGAGATGAAGAGGACCGTTGGTAGGTGGGGTCGTGGGAGATGGTTGGAACAATGAAGGAGGTATTACATCAAACTTCTCTTTGGAGGAAGAATAATACTTGGCTTGAGTGGTAAGTGTGATGTCATTCTTCTTTGAATCGCCTATACACATTAAGACATAGGATGTATTGGAGGGGGAAGGTTGGTCATGAATGACCAATTGGGCCTGTTGTTGAGAGGGGAAGGGTTGTGACAACACGGCCAGAGTGGGAGGTTTTTGGGTTCCTTGAAGGAACTTAGTGACTGCAGCTCATTTTGGACAATCCTTAGTGTAGTGATCATCAACATAGATAAGACAAGGGTGTCGAGGTTTTCACTTACCCTTATCGTCAACAGGTCGTGTTTTGGTTTTCTCAGTTTGTGGATTATTTTTATCCTCCTTGTTCTTACCCTTTCCTCTTTTGGATTTATTTTTGTTGGCAGGGGTAGATTGAACGGAATTTACCTCAGAAGTCTTGTCGGTGGAAGGGGTAGGAGACTAATCATTTTGAACATTAGAAGAAATGGATTTGGGGTTGTTTCTAGAGGTCTGGGAAGAATTTGGTTGGGCATGGAAAGTCCCAATCACACCATCGACAACATGAGAAGTAGCAAGAGTGGTTGAAGTAGCAAAAGTAGAAGGATGCAATGTGTCAGGGAGTAAGTCGTAAAGAGTACCTATTTGTGAGTAAACGATGTCTAGGTATTGGGCACAAACGATTACCTGTTGTTTTGTGACCACTCCACCCATGGCGATGTCATGAGTGATGTCATTCATGAATTATTTCATGAACCACTTTTCCGACAACTGATCGGGAAGTTTGAGTTTGATGAGACGTCATCTCCATTGCCACTCATGAATGTGATCAGAGATATGAGTGGCCTTGGTTTGTTTGAAAGAACTCAAAATTTTGGTTCCTATTTCATAGCGGATCGGTAACTGGTAGTGGGTGAGGAAATCCATAACAAGGGTGCTAAAGTTGGTGAAGAAGCCTCATGGTAATTCTGTATACCACTTCACAACGGAACCTGTGAGGGTTCACTGAAAAAGGCATAAACGAATAGATTCATCCATCAAGGAGTTGGATGAGCACCAGAGGTGAAAAGTCATTACATGATTGTTCAGGTCCTCTCTTGATTTACCATCGAATTTAGGGATGTCGGATGGTAGTTTGGTCGGTATGGTAGGCCATTGAGGAGAGTGACAGATTGGGTCATTTAAAATTCTCAATAGATCAAGGAGGTCCAGGGTGGCTAAGAAAGGTAACTGTCTATTCACATGTGGGTACTGGTGACTTTGGGGAGGGAGTCACATCGGTAGACCAGTAGGACCATAAGTAGTTTGCATATAATGCAAAGATTCAGGCAGATTCAGTTGTCGGTGAGGAGGAAAGTAATTCATAGGGTTGTACCCTTGAACATGGGCATGGGGTTGAGCGTTCGAGCCCCAAATAGGATTAGACGTGCTTGGATATGGTTGGCCTATACTAGGGGGTATGAAAGAGTTAACTTGAGGTTGTTGCCCCCCATTCAATTGAGGATTATGTTGTATAAGATGATTCCAATACTGGGCCAAGGATGGAGGTATGAATTTTCCATAGGGTGGGGTTGGTGGGGGTTACCCAACAATCGAGGATTGCATCCCAATTGATATTTTTCCCGCAAAATGGGGTTGAGTTTGGCCTCCTTGGTGAATTTGTCCACCAATAGGAATCTGGTAATTAGGTGTGAAAGATGGGATGGTGCCACTAGGATCAGTGCCTCCAATAGAGGATGGAAGAGTTCCTATGAAAAGGGGTTGAGGAAGTGTCGGAATGAAACTGTGAATATGGTGTCCAGAAGGAGTGGAACCACCAGGAGTCCTGGATGTGATTTACGTCACAGCGGGAATGGAAGCATTCAATGCATGATACCCGGGTATAAGTGGTGGGGTGAATCTGGGTAAAAGCGGTGTGCCAATGGGGGCTTGGCTAGCCACAGTAATCTCAATGTGAGGACTCGTAGTATCTAGGATCATTGTGTAATGAACCGTTTGTAGAGGGAGGGTCAAGATGTGGTCAGTTGGCGGAGCATCTATACCAGGGAAATAATAGGCAGTATTGAAAGGTACTGCGTCTAGATAAGATGTTTTGGGCAGTTCAGGTGTGACAATGATATCAATGCCTACTCCTAAGACAAAGAGATCCCATCTAAAAATTCCAGTAGTCCAAAAAGGATCTTGACCCTCAAGTCCTATGAAAGGTCCAGTTGGTGATCCAGAAGATTGAATAACTAAATCTCCGAAAGAATTCACTCGCACAATACATCTCTTAGAGTTAGGAGGAAGTTGAAAGTCCTCTCGAGAATTGGTAATTCGGAACCATTCTAGAGAGTTAGTTCTTTCCACTTGTGGAGTGGCAATGTCTTGGACTTTACCTTGTTGAGGAGAGCCCTCCGGTGAGTTGGTAGGAAAGGGTTGAGAACCTTCCAGATCTTCTAGGGGTAAGCCTTGCATTCTACATGAATGACATGGAGGTTCAATTGTGAATGAGTTAGAATCTTATGAAATAAATTCTATGGCCAACTTGAGTAAACAAACAACACACGCCAGTAAAATCTAGTAAGCAACATCAAACAAACAAGATCTTCCAATTCCGAAGTCACTAGTTGGTGATGAAATCCAACGTCGCGATGACGAGACAAGAAGGGGTTGGGCCAGGGTGAAAAAGTTACGTTGACAACCTGCTTAACGGAATCACACCTTGGTGCAAGATCCCACACATAATCATGGGTATACCCTCCAAGGAGCCTGAGTGAGTCTGGCCAATGTCGATTCTAGGTACTTTGAAGACTTTCCCCTTCATAATCACCTTGTGTAAGACCCTAAGAAGATAGGCTACTAAGGTTACCACCAACAACAATGATGCCTGGGGGAATAGTCAACAGTCCGATCCACATGCAAGGGTAGGGTATCTAGCCCGAAATCATCTTGAGAGGCTTCCACTCATCATTGTGGGTATACCTTCAAGTGACCCCCATAATACGTGCAATCTCTACACCGATATCAACAAAGTAGGGTGAGTAACTTTGTCAATCTCAATGTGACCTCAGGTTTGACCTTTGTGTGAGAAGGGATTCCCAGGACAAAATGCTACAAATGGAATTTGACACTCCTTATCAAAATATGTTATTGTGTGTTTTGTTCTTTGGAGAGTGTTTCTCATTGCCTATTCCAAAGCTCTAGCCTAGCTAGTGTTGGTGTAAAAGAGCCCTAGAAAAAGTTACTAGTTAAATTTTAAAATTGCACAATATTATTAAAGGCTATTATTACTCAAAAGGAGACGGAAATGAAACTGATGTTGTGTGAGATTCTGACCCAACAATGCATAAATAGGAATGAATGACACAAATTTTTTGTTCGATGAATGCTATCTACAGGAGGGAAAGAGGAGTTTTCTGGAACAATGCGAACTATGACATATGATCTTCTCTGAAATTCAATATCGAACAATTGTGAAAAATGCAAATTCTCTATTCGTTATCTTTCAGTACTTGAATGCCAATATTTTTTGGATACAAGGGTGCTTTAAAAAGAAAATTTCCTTAACTTTTCATTAGAAACCAAAAAACAGAAATGGAACTAAGAAAAAAACAAGCAACCAACGAAAAAGATACACACAACAAACACCCAAACCAATCTTTCAATGAAGAAAAAAATAACAAACTAGGAAGACTAGTCTTTTCAAATGCACAAGGGTAACACTTTTCCAAGTAATAAGAAATTGAAAAGGACAACTGATCTGAACTTTTAAAACCAATCAAAGTCTCCTGACCAAACAAGCACTCAGATTTCAAAACTAGAGATTATACCCTTGTTAAGAAAAGGTCAAGAGGTAAAAATTGAGAAAAATGACCAAGACAAGCGTTCGATTTCTGAAAAATAATCCTTCATGAGATTCGAAGTCAAGAAACATCCAATCACTAGCCAAAGAATTTCTTCTTAGACACACAAACACATATGGGTATCTGAGGACACAAAAGTCCTATTCCAAAATTTTCACAAGGGAGTTCGCAGGCTGGGAGTGGGGCACAATGCGAGAATCAATGATTCTCATAGGCTAGACACAGGTAGACTACGAGAAGTTCGCACTGAACTTAACACCATGGTGTGAACTTTAGTGATTCTCACAGGTTACAGAAGGGTGCAGTGTGAGAAGGTCTATAATCAAGAAAATTTTGGAAAAAGGGAAAAACTTTTGAGGGAACGTATGGATCCAAGGATTCTGTAAGGGTTTCCTTAAGACTCAGAGATTGATTGGGAATGAAAAATGGTAGGTTAAGAGAAAATGGCCAAGAAAAAACCACTAAAATGGGTTGTATCCCCAGTGGAGTCGCCAATTTTGTTATCGGATAAATCAGTAGGTGCGGACACTTAAATATCTCCCTATATCCACCTGGATCTAGAAAAAAATAGGACAAGACACGACTCTTTCCCTAAGTGGTAGTCATTGAATCTACCGATAAGAAGGAATAAGGGACATACCTTTATATCACTTCCTTAGGTCTCTGTTGTTCCCACTTCGCTTTGGTGCTCTTGTGAAATCAAGTCTAAGACAACACAAACCAACCAAAATGAAGATAGCCAAGTATATTCAATTTCAACCTATGCATATGATCAAGGAGTTATGCAATAAAATACGAGTAATTTTATGGGAAAGGGACATGCCGCTATATTATATTAATTGAAAGTAGAAGATAAAATCGGATCGCCTTGATGTCGCAAGCTTCCTTTCAGTGACCCTTGGTTCCAACACACACACTTGCTCTATACTTGCATGAAGAAGATCCAATACCACTTGGCGGGCCAAAAAGAGTCTCCAAGCTTCTATCCAAGTAGGGTTCTTCACACAATTCTTTCACCAATTCCCCATTCAATCTTGCTTAACCTTTTCCATGAGAATCCTTTCAATATATAAGAGAAGGAGAGATGGTTACATGGATGAGGATGATCCCACTAAATCTGAGAAGTCAGTAGGATGACAACCATATGAATGCCAACTCATTTTCTAGAAGATCGACTTCGAGAACCTTTGTGACCTCTTCTCCTTTTCAAGCTTAAAAACAGGTTGGCACCCTACCTATAGAGGAGACTGTGAACAGTTCGCACCCTAAGTGTGGATGGCTTGCGAGAATGAGGGATGTTCACACCCTGTAACATAGGTAGCATGTGAACTCACCTCAAAAATGTGTTTTTGGAAGAAGATAGCAGTCACTTTTCTCAGGCAAAAAGTCCTTGTGGGAGCCTGAATACATCACTTGTAGAAACATCACCAGAGTGACCAAAATCATGTGTAACACTCTTCACCATCCTACGTTAAATTGATAGGGTCATTTTGCTGGGGTAGAAACACATTTCTTAGAGAAAAACCTTTCCAACTGTCCCTTATGCTAACCAAATGAAATTCGACCAAAATACAAATTAGGCCATGGTGAAACAAGGTGGTCTCAGGCTTAGGGCTTGGTTGTTGATAAAATTTCAACATTTTTTTCATGCTTCTAAGTAATTAGAAGGTTAATTTTAAACTAAACCCATGAAACACCATAAGAAACCATATGTGAAAATAGAAAACTAGACCATACCGACCTTCATAGGTAATGAATTTCTTGATTATCGACAAAATATTGTTCCAAATGGTGTTAAATAGCTCGAAAGTAATACCCTTGATTTGTGATTGTGACTTCTTGGATGCCAATAGAGACCTCCATGGAATAGTAGTTACCTTCATGTTTTTAAAACACTTGTCACCTTCATGAGGAAGACCCATTGCCTTAGAAATGAATTCCTCAGTGATGTATAACTGAACATCCCCGATTTTAGATTTGGTGCCATCAAAAGTTCGGGAAAATTCCCTTGCCACTTCTAAATTAAAACCATCAAATGATCGAATAAAACCTAACAAGTCGACCTGGGTATGCCTACCCATTGCATCATAATAGGAAAACAAGTTTTGTAAGACATTAAGCTCTATCCTCGTTACAAGAGCCATAAACTCAACATGGGTAAAACGGAAGACACAGAAACGATTTTCATCAAGGGGAAAATGCTATAATCACAATAGACCAAGCCCATAAATAGAAAAGGAGGGTGAACGAAAATACATGATGATAAGAAAAAAAATTGAGGGTTTGAGGATGCTCTACCATTAGCTCCCACTCCATTTTTTGATTACTTCTTGTATACCAGAGGACAAAGATGTTCAAAACTAAAAAACCCATGAAACCCTCCTGTCCTTCCATGAACTACTAACCCGATTTTGAGGACATTAACACCATGTAGAGTAATGATTCATGTGATAGTCAAAATTTTAGGCTAGGGTAAGTGAACATTCCAAAACATTGTGTCATGATATGACAACGGTAGGTGTTAAAAATATTATGTGGAGACAATTTAGAGAGGTAAATTTCTAAATGAACCCTTTATCATTCTTATCAATGATTTATCAATAGTTTTAATCAAAGATTTAGTTCAGATTCGACATTCAAGTTCATAAATTGGTTTAGATTAAACTCACACATTTAAAAATTGAGGTTAGTTTGTAGGAAGTGAGTCTTACTTAGGTTTTTTAACATAATTCATAAACCTTCCATTAAAACATATCTCAAGGATCTTCTTATTCAAACATTAGATTAGTTAGAGAAAACAAACAATAATCTTTAATCCATTCAAAGGGATACTGTCACAATAGTTCGATCAACAATTTTCACGAAAAGAATCTTTAATTTCCCGCTTTACATTCATGAACTTGAAGAAGGAAAATAATCAATAAGTGAAACAAACATATTCTCATGAAAATGATAAAAATTCAAACAAGATTGATTGACACTAAACAATCACACCTTTGTACAAAATAAAATCAGTCAATCTCACACATATAGACATACTAGGCACTGAGTATAAGAAGTGATTTTGTATTTCAAATGACAATAAAAAACAAGATGCTAGTTGGGAAACCAATGAATGGTGACTCACTGAGTGAAGCAGTTATCTTTGTCTTGGTGAAAACATGACATCATGAATACTAAAATAATCTTCTTGTCATATATTGAATTTCCTATGATATTTTATCATTTGGTATGTATAGAAATGGTATTATCCCTAAGAGTTTCCCCCATGAGTCACGAGAGTTTATGAGTAGGACTTCGATACCATAGGCATGGCCACTGTTGCCAACAGGCATTCATAGCCTTGACAGGGTTTCCTTTTAACCCAATCAAATGATTCTATCCCATCTAGTAGTTAAGAACACATGGTATATCGATCCTGGAATTATTGATTTTGATTCTTTTGTAAATTTAGTAACTATCTAAAGGTCACATCTCTAACTCGGTGACCAGTTAATAACAATCTCATCCATAGAGGTCCAAAAAAGTGAGCAAGTCAGCTTTTGATGAGACCTCATGTCCTTCAGTTTAGAAATTTGGAGGCCACTACCCTGGCTTGGTAACCAGAAATGGCAATGTCACTTCCATGGATTCTACATGGTTATAATGGATTGGCTCACGATGAGACCTTCCAACCCCTAGCTAGAAACTTGTACAAAATTATTTGGAAAATGCAGGTGATCCAATCATGGTATTTGAAAATAATATCCAAAGAAGAGATTATCTAAAAGATGGGGAAGAAGATACATAAAGTTCCTTAAGAACGAGGGATGGTTTAAGAAGTTTTAAGGCATACATTATTGTCAACGGTTAGACCAATTTTCTAAAACAATCCTTTACAAAGGAAAAGGGAAAGAAAAATGGAAGAAACTAGATTTAAAATTTAACCATGAGGTCTAATGTATATTTTTTAGTTTTAATACCATATTTGAACTCTCGTTGGTCTCTTGGAAATCAATAGACAACACAGTATTTTAAAACTATATTCCTTCATGATGATCGATTTTGAGCAACATAATAAAATATCATAAGACAAGCAAAACAATAATTAAATTTCACTCAAAGAAAAGAAAAAAACACCAAGAATTAAATATTTACAAACTAACATTTTACAAGTAGATCAAGAAAAGTACTTTTTGAGGGCCTGACCATTCAATGGAAAAGTATCTTGTTTCCCCTACATAGTTTGGAGACAAAAATAATTAGGACCGATTTTTTCTTTAACTATAAATGATATGAGGCACATATCTTGAAACTTGGTGTGTTTCCCTTTATCCTCATGTGCCTTATCCCACCTAAGAACTAGGTCTCCTACATTGAAGTTTCTACTGGAGGATGAACTCTCATCAAACCAGGGTTTAAAGATTTGTTGATGCTGATCCAATTTATGTTTAGGCTTTTCTCTGGTCTCTTCAAGTTTAAGTAAAGTGTTAATTCAACTTTCTAGGATGGGGAATTCTTACTCATGAACCTTTTGGGATAGCTTAAGTGATGGTAACATGACATTGGGAGGAAGGATAATTTCTCTTAAATACATAAGAAAGAAAGGGGAGTTACAGATGGCTACTTTAGGGGTGACCCTATCAGCCCATAGTGCATTAAACAAGGTTGTGTGCCAATTTTTATGATTGTTCAAAACTCCTCTTATTAGGATTTTGATTAAATTTTTATTCGTTGATTCAGCTAATCCATTGCCTTGGGGGTAATATATGGAGGAATATTTTAACTCGATTCCTTTTTCTAAATCATAAACATTCATGTCCAATGAGGAAAAATAAGAAGCATTGTCAAAAACCAGACATTTTGGTATCAAAATGCATAATGATATGATATTCTAAGAACAAAATCACCTGATTCCTGTTGACCACTCTTAAATGCATGACTTCAGACCACCTGGTAAAGTATTCCGTTTTTGTGAGAATGTACTTATGATGATGCAAAGAGGTTTGGTTGATCAGACCTATGATATCCAAGCCTGATTGTTGGAATGGTTCATTGATTGTAACAGGTTGCAAAGGGAAAGAAACTTAATTCACTCGTCTTGTAGCCTTTTGACATATTATGCATTTGCGGGCTATGGAATGGGCATCTTTAAATAGTGTGGGAAAATAGTACCCAACTCTAAGGACTTTGTGAGTGGTTTATTCGCTACCAAAGTGACCTCCTGCATTGCCAGAGTGTAATTTAGTCAATACCTGTTCAGATTATTCTTGTTCTAGGGAGAATAACAATACACCATCAAAACATTTTCTGAAAAACACATCATTATTTAATTGAAAAGGTGCATATTTGAGCCTTAGTGTTCTTATCCTTTTGGGGTCAAGATGTTGTGGGGTAGTTCCATGTATCAAGTAAAAATTAATATCATTATACCAGGAATTTGTAACGGTTTGCGTACCCCATATATTTGTGTTTCATTAGACAATGTCTCGTCTGGCAAGACAAGCTCTTTATTAGGTGCATTAACCGAATCAACCACTAATTTAAAAAGAACATGACCTCTAACAATTTGGGATTTTTTAATCTTGATATCATATTCTTGAAGTGCAACATACCACTCTTACACACGTTGAGAGAACTTATTCTATGAGGACACTTACTTGCAACTGATCCAAATTATATTAATATTGAGCATTTGATCATGATTATGAGGCATTATGGATATGATGACATGCTATTTTGATGTATTGTTATAGATAGGTGCTATTGACTCAGTTCTCTTGAGTGTGCAGGATTTTGGACCTTGAGGATGCAGAGGCATCGAAAAAACCCCTTGGACTCCAGACCAAGTCATGGAGTGGACAATTGGGGTTTGATTGTTGTATATAGGACCTATGTGCATCTAATTAGATGTTGTGATTATGGATTTTATTCTGAAACAATTTGTTGATGATGCAGGATGATGATAGCTTGCTGACCAGACTGACATGTGGAGTAGAGGGGTCATGCATGATAACCAAAGACATTGAGGGAGAGGTGTGGACAACAGTCTTGCCACAACCTACTAGCGCCCCTGTCGTGGCTCAAACTGTAGGTTAACAATTACCTATTTAGAGAATACCCATGATGTCGTGAGGGCCGACTGCGACAGCCGCTCATGATGATTCTAAGGGGCACGCAATAAGGCAGGGACCTTATTCCTTAGAGGCCCTTAGTCTCCCACAAGATCATCTGACAAAGTATTAAATCCAGGGGTTTTTTATGTCTACCAAGTCATTCAAGAGGAGAGTGGCACCCTTGAAGCACACAGTGCATCCTGAAGGACACGTCGTGCAAGAAAAATAGGAGGCAAGTTGAACCCTTGGAGAATGTAGTGCAACTTTAAGGGCACATCACGTAAGGGAAACATAATGAGATGAGTACCACCCTTGGAGCACTTGGTGCATCCTGAAGGGAATGTCGCATTGTTAACTAATAAGTGAATAAACCTAGATGGCCTTAGAACAAATAATGTAATAAGAAAGATTGAAAAAAAACTTTTTCCCTAATAAAATTTTGCCCAGCCTAGGAAAATAAAATCTAGGTCTAAGTGATACTTGTGGAAAGAAAAAATAAAATAATATATATATACTTGTGGAAAAAAGGGGGTAAGAAACTCGATTAAATTATTAAAATCAAATTATGGAGGGATTTAAAATTTAAAAGGGAAATAATTATTTGTCACATGTGCTAATTAAATTTTTTTACTAAAATGAAAAAGGGGGGAAAAGCATAAAGTCTACACTTACCAATTTGAGTTTTAAATGAAAAGAGAAATAGGGAAATTTAAAAGAATTAAGAAAATAAGGAAAAAAGAGGAAACATAAAGAGAAAGGGAAACATAAGGAAAAAGCAGAATGACTAACTTCGTAAGGTATCTTGCAATTAAGAACTTTCTAAATTGAACTCAACTAGTAAATTAGTAAGGGGGTAAGTTATTAAAATGTGTAACTGAATATGGGGACACCTAGGAGATATTCTAGGAATGTTTTTAGGTGGGTAAGGGAAATAGGAGTAATTAAATAATTAAAGAAATTAATTTTTGGTGCAACGAAGGGGATGGGTGACACATGTACAGGGAGGATTTTTCTGAATTAAATTATTGAAGAATAAATTAATTGAGAATTTGGGAAGGAAGTGACTTAGAAATTCTATATAAAGGAGGGAGGAGGAGAAGGATGGATCTCTTCTATAATGTGTAACATTACGTTGCAGAATTTTAGACTTGACTGACTTAGCTTGTGGGAGTTGGGATACCCAACTCGGTGAGGAGTGGTAGTTCGGCCTTGCAAGGTGAGATGGGAGCTAGTTGTTCTTTGGTTTAGTGTGCGTGGCCCCTTTGTGGCTTTGGGGGATAAGGGGGAAGAAGAGTACCCCTAGCATTGGTTGGGAGGTATAGGTGAAGTCTCATCGGTCGACAAGCAGGAGCTGCACGAAGCACGTGGGACAACGAATCAGAGGAGACGACTTGGGCTACAATACGCTTACTTTTATTTTGCATGGTAGATTATTATTGACCTTACGCTTTCATTTATGTTCTTTTAACTATGTAAAGAAGGTTCTTGACTTAGAATTTTAATTGATAACTTAATCTCCCCATAGCCTTAAGCTCGTTGTTGATTTGATTCCCTTGGATTTCGATCCCTGAATGTTGTGACTGTCCTTTGGTTTTGTTGCTTGTCATGAAGAGTTGTGATTTTTACTTTGTCCTCATCCCTAGTTCGTCAGTCCACACCTGAGTAGTTGGCTAGGAGCCGAATTGATGGTCATCACTTCGGTGCACAATGACCTATAGATTTTAATGCCCTACTTTTTTGTGTGTGGATGACGAGCAAAGGATAGTTGTGAGTCGTCTACCCTGTTGATTGTCCTTGGTTGATTGATGGTATTTTCACCTTCTTTTGTTGAGTAATTATTCCATTGTTATCATTCATATCCCTAAATTTTTAACTCCGTGCTTTACCTACGTCTTAATGGAATAATTACTTATCTTTTACTCTAAAATTTATCTTTTAATCAATAGCATGAAAATAGCCCACTTGATGGCATTGTCTTTACTCAACGGTTTCTTTTTAAGGTTAAAGAACAAATTGATATTTTTTAGTATTGTTGATATTGTTAGATAGTGTGTGGTAATTTAATATTGTTAATAAGTGTTTATTGTTAGCATTAATTATGGATGTTGGCCCTATTTTTATTTATTTATTAAATGGTTAATTTAGATGTTGTTTATTGATTGAAGTAGACTTGTTCAATTAGACAAAAAATCGATTATTATATAAGCAACATAGATTAGTAGTTCACATACTTAACGATCAATATGTAATTGATAGTCAACTTATTTGATTTTGTTAAGCACCCTCTTAAATTTACCTTATGATAACATTTATGACCTTACTAGCATGGTAACAGTTCACTCCTTCACACCCTGACATATTGCTTAATGGTTTGGTTGTTGGCGAAGTCATGTTTAGCTTGTGCCTTTTCCTTAGAATGACATCACCTTGCATCTTATAGACCTATTTCCCGGGGTGTGGGTGTAGTCCTCTTGTCAGTCACTCGACTCCTAGCGAGTTGGATTCATCTAGAGTCCTTGGCCCATATAGGTTATGTAGCGCCAGGGTTATAGTCGTGCTTATCACTTGGGGATGGCATAGTTCCTGATAAGGGGATCATGGCATGCCCTATTGGATAAAGGTGAATGATAACTTGGTTGGACTCTATGCCTTCTATGTGAGTTTTTTTTATTGTTGTAAATTTCTATTGGTGCATGGGTTGAATGCCTTCATGCATTGGGTAGCGCACCATCGAGGTCCTAGTTAACTATCTGTCAAGGCCATTGTCTTGGGATGGGGATGTTGTCCCTTAGCTTCTAGGCATGGAAATGTTGTGTCGAGTGAGTAGTTGTTTCTCCTTGTTGTTTTACGCATGTTTCTCTCAATTGTTGTTGTGCCAGTGCATGGAGTCATAGTTGTATGTTGCTTGTTCTATGGGCGTGGAGCTCACTGTCAGATGTGTTGTTTAGCTGTAATCATTTTTGTCTTCCTGTTTAAAAAAAAAATGCACTTTTTTCTTTGCTTGTAGTCATAATGAAGGGGTCATTACATATAGTATCAGATCTGGTTCAACCCGCGACTTGGGATCACTACGACTTTTGTTGATATGATATTTTATTATAATGTTTCTAACTAAGTTGACTTGTATTCATGTAGGTAATCATGGTTAGAGGATGTTGTAGAGGAAGATGACGGGATTCTAGGGGAGGAGGTGCGATGCCTCCAGTAACATCCATGCCTGAGGGATCTAACACCCAGGGAGATGAACATGTTGTCGGGTAGGAGAAGATAGCGGTGGGTGATGTGGTTGGACTGATGAGGTCTTGTCAATGCATGTTTGAGGCACTTATTATCCATTTGGACAGAGATGAGGCTAGGACACCAACACCCCCTAAGGTTCCACTACATGCTCCGGTTGGTACTAGTATCATTCACCGCGAACTTGAGAAGGTCAAATTTCACGAGTTCTTTGGTTCCTCGGACGACATAACCACCGAGGCATGGTTGGAGAATATGTCGATGTGATTTTCACTTCAAAAATATACCTCCAACATGAAGGTTTGCATGGAGGTCTTTGAACTGAAGGGGAGCTCTCTTCTATGGTGGAAGACACTCCTACCATAATTGAACATGATCGTCGAAGACATGTCATGATAAATATTCAAGGAACAGTTCTGAGAGAGGTACCTATCAGAGGAATTCATTGAGCACCAGCTAAACAAGTTCAACACCTTATGACAGGGTGATTGTACGGTGCCCGAGTATGAGGCCTGTTTTATGGAGTTTCTTCGGTATGCTCCTCACCTTAATATTGAGAAAATTAAGGTCAGCAAGTTCTTGTTTGGCCTTAATGTTAGCATACGTGAAAAGGTTAGGATTCTGATGCCTCAGACCTTGCATGATGTCATCCAGAAGGCCCTCATAGTAGAGGAGGATCTTATCAGTGGGGGTCAGAGCAGGACTTCAACAAGACTAGCGGGGAAGATTTCATCTGGTGCACAACAACATCATACCCTAACTAGATAGACGCTTGGGTATCATGGTTTCTAGAGAGGATCCCCTTTCACTACACCTTGGCGACTAGTGCCTCAACAAAGGAAACCTTATTGGGGACCACAACATCAAAAAAAACATCAATCGCAAAAGCAGTAGTTTAGGCCTGTTCAGCAGAACAGACGAGGATTCCAGGCCGGTGGGCCGTCAACTTCTACTTTGGGTACCAGGAGTACTAGACCAAAGAAGGGGTATTAGAATTGTGGGGAGCCACACTACTAGTGCGACTGCCCAATGGAGAGGACTAAATCATCTAGATCAGCTGGACCCACTACCATGGGAGATTTGGGCAAGGCCCATCGAATTCATGCAGCAATGAACAACCTCCAAGAAGAGCACTAGTCGAATGTGCTTGAGACAACAGGTACCGTCTCTAACTAGACCCTTAGTATTTTGATAGATCTCGGTGCTACTAAGAGTTTCATTTCTGGTGCAATGCTAAAAAGGATTAAGGTAAAGGAAATCAAATAAGATGATTTTATCTTTGTAGAGATGGCTTTTGGAGCCAAACAGAAGGTTGGAGGGAAGTTTATGGACTATACCCTTAACCTAGGAGATTTTTTCAACAGGGACAACCTGTACCTCACGATCTTAGGATCATATGATGTCATGATTGGTATGTATTGGTTGGAATCGCATGAGGCGATACTCAACTGTAAGATGAAACGATTGATTTTGGTTGATGATGAGGGACAGAGACACATGATTGTAGGATAGAACCAAACCGGGAAGTTTCCCTGAGGTTCATCTCTTTCTTGCAGCTACGAAAGAGCATGCACAAGGGATGCAAGCTTTATGTGATCCTTTCATTAAACGAGAAGGGAGTAGTGAAAGTTATAGAACACCTTCCAGTGGTGAGAGATTTTGTAGACGTCTTCCTAGAGGAGTTACCTAGGATGCCTCCAGAGAGGGAATTAGGGTTTACCATAGACCTAAAACCTGGGACTGAACTAATAGAGAGAATGCCTTATCGTATGTCGACCCTGGAGTTACAGGACTTGAGAATACAACTGAAGGAGTTGTTGGACTTGGGACTTATACATCAAAGTGTGTCACCATGGGGCACGCCTATTATTTTCATATGAAAGAAGGATGGTTTGTGGAGACTTTGCATTGACTACCATCAATTGAACAAAGCAACGATCAAGAATCAATATCCACTTCCAAGGGTTTATGATTTGTTTGATCAGATGAAGGGTGATATGGTGTTTTCAAAGATATATTTGTGATTAGGGTATCACCAGTCACGGATCAAGGAGGATGACGTCCCTAAGACCGCCTTTAATATGAGGTTTGGGCATTACGAGTTTATTGTATTACTGTTTGGACTGACAAACGCCCCAGGGGTATTTATGATTTTGATGAATGGGGTGTTTTGTGAGTACTTGGACAAGTTCATCCAAGTATTCATTGACAATATTTTGATTTACCCTCAGACGATGGAGGATCATAATGAGCACTTGTGCTTGGTACTACAGTTCCTGCGAGAGAACAAATTGTATGGGAAATTGTCCAAATGCTCATTTTATCAATCAAGGATTCACTACTTAGGGCATGTCATCTCAGGCAAAGGTATCGTCATGGATCCAACAAAGGTTGAGGATATTATGGAATTTCCTACATCGACGAATGTCCCAAAAGTGCATAGCTTCATGGGTTTAGCAGGATACTATTGATGATTTGTTGAGGGATTTTGAATGATAGCGAATCTGATCATGGAATTGAAGAATAAGAACACAAAGTTTGTTTGGACCGATAAATGCGTGGAAGCATTCTGGAGGCTCAAGGAGATGTTTACAACAAAACCGATACTAAATGTCCCTGACATGGACGTCGACTTCTTTGTATGCACTGACGCATCCAATGAAGGCTTAGGCGGAGTCTTGATGCAAAATAGTCGAGTGATCGCTTACATCCTGGGGAAACTGAGAAGGCATAAGTAGAACTATGTGACACACTATTTGGAGTTGTTAGCCATTCTATATGCCTTGAAGGTTTGGAGACACTACCTTGTTGGATGAAAATTTGAACTAAAGACGGACCACTGTGGACTACAACACATCTTTACGTAAATCGACCTAAACGTGCAACAACGACGTTGGTCGGAATCGCTTAGCAAGTACAATTTCAAGATTACTTACATAAAGCGAACAATGAACCAAGTGGCAAATGCAATGAGTTGAAGAACAAACATCTTTTTGGTGTTGCCTCTTCAGACGAATCTACATGAAAAGATACTAGCTTTACAGTGTGTCGATGATTGGTACAAAGAGGTCAAGGATTTTATCGAACAAAACACAATGATGGTACCAAGATTTGAAGGATTTATGTTTGATGATGATGGATTATTGAGGTTTAAAAAGTGTATTTACGTACCACTGAACGACGTGTTGAGGATTTTGATCCTAAACGAGTCTCACAGAGTAGTGTACGTGGCTCACCCGAGAGTCATGAAGATGAGGGAAAACCTTAAACCCTTATTCTTCTGGAAGGGAATGAAGGAATACATAGTCAACTATGTGGCCATATATCTAGAATGTCAGTAGGTAAAGGTTGAACATAAACATCCAGCAGTATTACTACAACCACACACTATTCCGGAATCGAAATGGGAGGTCATTTCGATGGATTTCATTTTTGTATTTCCACTGAAGGCAAGGAGACACGACTCAATTTTTGTGGTAGTCGACACTCTAATGAAGAGTGCTCATTTTCTTCTAGTGCATATGATGTATCATGCACTTTAAATAGCTAGAGTTTTCATCAATGAGATTGTGAGGTTGCATCGTGTGGCTAAGAGGATTATATCTAATCGAGGATCGATGTTTACTGAACAATTTTGGACTAGTTTCCAAGAGGCCTTGGGAACCCAACTTAAATTTAGTACTGCGTATCACCTAGAGACTAACGGGTAGACCGAATGGACAAAACAAATCTTGGAAGACATGTTGCACATGTACGTGATGGACCAACAAAAGTGTTGGGAATAATTCTTGCCACTGGTAGAATTCGCTTATAACAACAGCTACCATGACACCATTAATATTGCACCTTTCAAGTTCCTTTATGGGTAACCATGTCGGATGCTTTTGAGTTGGGATTGGCTTGAGGATAGGGTCCTGGTGGGACTAGAAGTGATCCAAGAAATGGAATATAAAATTCAAACAATAAGACAAATGATCAAAGAATCACAGGATTGGCAAAAGACTTATGCCGATGTGCACCGTGTCAACCATAGTTACGAAGTTGGCGATCAAGTCTTCTTGTGGGTAAAACTGCATAAGATTTTGATCAATTTTGGAAAGGGAGATAAAATCTCCCCTAGGTTCATGGGACCCTTTGATATTGTGGAGAGGAAGGGGCTCGTGGCCTATCGAATAGCCTTGCCTGATTATTTGAGGTGCATGCACAATGTTTTTCATGTTTCTATTTTGAGACATTATATTAGTGATCCTACACATGTTATTGACATGATTTCCTTGCAGGTATCAGACGAGGGGGCGCTCATGGCTGATCCGATCCACATCCTAGATCATCGCATTCGAAAACTACTATGTCGAACAGTAGAATAGGTCAAGGTCCAGTGGGACAACTATAGTCTGCACTCAACGACATGGGAGGATGCATATGATATGAGCCAATAGTTTCCATTTTTGTTTGCTAGATATACTTTTGACACTGTGATACACTTTTTTTGGCACTTATATATTGTGAAACTTCGTGATGAAGTTTAGACCAAGAGGGGGTTTATGTAACATCTCGCTCTTACACACACTGAGTGAACTTATTGTTTGAGGACACTTTCTTGCAAGTGATCCAGATTATATTACTATTGGGCATTTGATCATGATTATGAGGCATTATGGATATGATGACATGTTATTTTGATGTATTGTTATAGATAGGTGCTATTGAATTGGTTCTCCTGATTGTGTAGAATTTTGGACCTCGAGGATGCAGAGGCATCGATGAAACCTCTTGGACTCCGGACCGAGTCAAGGAGTGGACAATTGGGGTTTGATTGTTGTATATATGACCTATGTACATCTGATTAGATGTTATTATTATGTATTTTATTCTAACATGATTCGTTTATGATGCAGGCTGATGATAGCTTGCCGACCAGACTCACATGTGGATTAGATGGGTCATGCACAATAACTAGAGACGTTGAGGGAGAGGTGTGGACATAATCCCTACCGCAACATACTAGCACTCTCCCCATGGATCGAACTGTAGGTTAACAATTGCCTAATTAGAGAAGACCCACGATGCTGTGAGGGCCGATTGCGATAGTCAATCGTGATGATTCTAAGGGGAATGCAATAAGGCAGGGGCCTTATTCTTTAGAGGCCCTTAGTCTCCCACAAGATCACCTGATGGAGTATTGACTCCAGGGGTTTTTGATGTCTACCAAGATAGTCAATAGGCGAGTGGCACCCTTGGAGCACGTAGTGTGTCCGGAAGGGCACGTCCTGTAAGAAAAACGGAAAGAGGCAAGTGGCACCCTTGGAGCACGTAGTGCATCTTGAAGGGCACGCCACGCAAGGGAAACATAATGAGGTGAGTGGCACCCTTCGAGCACCTGGTGCATCCTGAAGGGCATGTCGCGTTGTTAAATAATAAGTGAATAAACCTAGATGGCCTTAGAATGAATAATGTCATAAGAAATATTAAAAAAAAACTTTCTCCCTAATAAAATTTCGCCCAACCTAGAAAAATAAAATCTAGGTCTAAGTGATACTTGTGGAAAGAATATATATATATATATATAGATATATATGAAAAAATAAAATAAAAATAAAAATAATTATACTAATAATCATGATTAAACATGTGACAAAAAGAGGGTGAGAAAATTGATTAAATTATTAAAATCAAATTATGGAGGGATTTAAAATTTAAAAGGGAAATAATTCTTTGTCACATGTGCTATTTAAAATTTTTACTAAACTGAAAAATGGGAAAAAAGCGTAAAGTCTACACTTACCAATTTGAGTTTGAAATGAAAAGGGAAAGAGGGAAATTTAAAAGAATTTGGAAACTAAGAAAAAAGGAGGAAACATAAAGAGAAAGGGAAACATAAGGAAAAAGCAGAATGACCAACTTAGTAAGGTATCTTGCATTTAAGAACTTTCTAAATTGAACTCAACTAGTAAATTAGTAAGGGCGTAAGTCATTAAAATGTGTAAGGGAATATGGGGACACCTAGGAGCGATTCTAGGAATGATTTTAGGTGGGTGAGAGAAATAGGAGTAATTAAATAATTAATGAATTTAATTTTTGGTGCAACGAAGGGGATGGGTGACACATGTATGGGGAGGATTTTTCTGAATTAAATTATTGAACAATAAATTAAATGGGAATTTGGGAAGGAAGTGACTTATAAATTATATATAAAGGAGAGTTGAGGAGAATGATGGATCTCTTCTATTATGTGTAACATTATGCTACAGAATTTTAGACTTGACTGACTTAGCTTTTGGGAGTTGGCATTCCCAGCTCATTGAGGAGTGGTAGCTTAGCCTTGGGAGGCGAGGTAGGAGCTAGCTATTCTCTGGTTTAGTGTGTGTGTCCTCTTTGCATATCATGGGGATAAGGGGGAAGAAGAGTACCCCTAGCATTGGTTGGGAGGTACCGGTGAAGTATCATCGGTCGGCAAGTGGGAGTTGCATAGAGTGCGTGGGAGAACGACTCAGAGCGAATGACTTTGGCTATGGTATGATTACTTTTATTCTGCATGGTATATTATTATTGACCTTGTGCTTTCATTTATGTGCTTTTAACTGTGTAAATAAGGTGTTTGACTTAGAATTTTAATTGATAACATAATCTCCCCATAGCCTTAAGTTCGTTGTTTATTTGATTCCCTTGGCTTTCGATCCCTGAATTTTGTGACTATACTTTGGTTTTGTTTCTCATCGTGAAGAGTTGCTCTTTTTACTTCATCCTCAACCCTACTTCGTCAATCCATGCCTGAGCATTTAGCTAGGATCCGAATCGATGGTCATCACTTCGGTGCACAACGACCTATAGATTCTAATGCCCTGCTTTTCTGTGCGTGGATGATGAACGGAGGATAGTTGTCATTCATCTACCCTGTTGATTGTTCTTTGTTGATTGATGGTCTTTGTGCCTTCTTGTGTTGAGTAATTCTTCCATTCTTATCATTCCTATCCCCAAATTTTTATCTCTGCACTTTACCTACATCTTGATGGATGGATTACTTATCTTTTACTATGAAATTTTACTTGTTACAATCTGGCGAATTTTACCTCTGCAATTTAAATACCTTGACTGTAAATTTTTCCTCTACAATTTTTTATAGTTCGATGGAAAATAGCTCTGCGTTTTAAATCCATATTTTCCTCCGTGATCTATCATTTGTAATGGAATTTTACTCTGAGTTTCGAAACACGAAACGTCGAAAATGTTTCTTTGTGTTTTATTAGATTTGATGGCAACATCCCTTGTGATTCAACACTTTCCTTCACTCTGCGTTTATAATTCTTTCGGCCTGAAATTTAATTTTCTCTGCAAATTCATGTAATTCATGGGAAAATTAACACGACGAATTTACCCTTCTTTTTTTTACATTCTTCACACTGCGATTATTACTTCCTTGGGTGCGATTTTCCTTCTGCCTGACTACGATTTTTTTTTTGTTGCTAAAACTCAACGCCATCCTCATATTTAGATCAAGCGATTTATGGAAATTGACAGTGATTCTCTATTGTGATGATCGCTGCATTTTTCCTCTACATTATATCTTTACTTCGACAACAATTTTAGCAAGCATAACTGACGTGTTAAAACTCAACAATTGATTTTCAAAAACCACGAATTGCTTGGCAGCAAATTTCTCCTTCTACAAATCATTGTATTTAATGGAAAACACCCTATGTGGTTTAATTTAATTAATGGCAAATGCACTTCGTGTTTTGGTTATAAGTTGATGGCAGCTGCGATATGTGCCTTTAATGCAATTTGATGGCGAGTTTACCCTGTGGAAATTAACCTTCTTTATTCATTTTTGGGTTGCATATTTACCTCTATTGTACAACAATTTTCCTTTTATATTATAGCAATCGAGTATACACCTCTTACGGTGAGAATGGATGACATTTTATGTACAAAAAATAATGAATGTATTGTATAGTGATTCTTTTAATTTTACAGTCTTATATAATGTACAACGATATGTATACATTATCACCCTATTTGGTATAGTGAAATGTATGGGAATCCCACCAGAAGGTATTGCTATCACTTACACTTCTGTTAGCAGTTGCAATTACTTTTTCCAACATTTCTGTCTGATGAGATTTATGCTTGCATCCCTCCTCGGTTTCAAGTGGTATATCTGATTCTCCTCTTAATTGAACCCCAACCCTTTAATTAGCCATCATGCTAAATAACTCCAATTCTATGACCATTCGAATATGTTTCCAGTAAATTACTCAACGAAATTCTCTTAACTTTATCGTTAACGTATTTTTACTGTGAACGATTTACTCTGATTTTGGGAGCGATTACCTGAGGAGCAATTGCTAAGGTTGACCCTTTTACTGTAGTTTAGTAGTGCCTAGTTTTATCCTTCAATTTGAATATTTACACAACATTTACACTACCATACATTAATTCCATACAACGATATTAATGGTGTGCATTGCCGAATTTTATGTACCTCCAATTGAACAATTAATCAATAGGATGAAAATAGCCCGCTTGATGGCATTGTCTTTACTCAGCATTTTCTTTCTAAGGTTAAAGGACAACTTGTTATTCTTTAGTACTATTGATATTGTTAAACATTGTGTGGTAATTTAATATTGTTAATAAGTGTTGATTATTAGCATTAATTATGGATGTTGGCCCTATTGTTATTTATTTGTTAAATGGTTAATTTAGATGGTGTTTATTGATTAAATTAGACTTTTTCAATTAGAAAACAAATTGATTATTATATAAGCATCGTATATCAATAGTTCACATACTTAACAGTCAGTAGGTAATTGATAGTCAACTTATTTGATTTTGTTAAGTGCTCGCTTAAATTTACCTTATGATAAAATTTATGACCTTAGTAGCATGGTAACAGTTCACTCCTTCGCACCTTGACATCTCTCTTAATGGTTTGGTTGTTGGAGAAGTGGTGTTTAGCTTGCGCCTTTTCCTTGGAATGACGTCACCTTGCATCTTGTAGACCTATTGCTTGGGGTATGGGTGTAGTGCTCTTGTCAGTCACTTGACTCCTCACGAGTTGGATTCATCTAGAGTCCTTGGCCCATATAGGTTATGTAGCGGTAGGGTTATAGTCCTGCCTATCACCTGGGGACAACATGATTCCTGATAAGGGGATCATGGCATGCCCTATTGGATAGAGGCGAGTGATAAATTGGTTGGATTATATGCCTTCTGTGTGAGTGTTGTTGATCATTGTAATTTTATATTGGTGCATGGGTTGAATGCCTTCATGTGTTGGGTAGCGCGCCATCGAGGTCCTAGTTAAATGGATTTCTAGGTTGTTATGTCAGCATGGGGATGTTGTCCCTTAGCTTGTAGGCATGGACATGTTGTGTCGGCTAGGTAGTTGTTTCTCCTTGTTGTTTTATGCAAGTTTCTCCCAGTTATTGTTTTTCAAGTGCATGGAGTCATAGCTGTATGTTGCTTTTTCTGCAGGTGTGGAGCTCCCCATCAAATGTGCTTTTTAGCTATGATCGTTGTTGTCATATTGTTGAAAAACAAAATTTGAACTTTCTTCTTTGCTTGTAGTCGTAACAAAGGGGTTGTTACATGAAGAGAGGTCATCGGGTGAGCCATCTTCTCCCCAAGCTCTTTTTGAACTAATAAATTTCTTACTGCAGGGTATGGAACAATAACTTTGGTTCTAGATTTCAAAAGATAAGGTCTAAAGTGTTTTACCTCTTTAAAAACAACAAAATCTTGTTGGTAAACTGCAAGATATTTTAATTTTTATCCTTTGAAATAAGAACTCATGAATGATATGGAGATTTCATTATTATCTTTATTTTTTGGGGTGAGTACCGCAACATATTATCTATGTGATGTGAAAGTGTAGAGAGTAATGTATTAAAAAAATCAGGACTCATCAAGGATGGGGATTTTTTTATAGGTTGTCTGATGGAATTAAAGGCCTAGTTTTCTTTCGATCCCCATTTAAAAACACTGTCCTTTTTTATCATATTTTGTAGGGGTCTAGCCATCTCAAAAAATGTAGGCACAAAATGTCTCACAAAGTTTATTTTACCAAGAAAATATTGCATAGATTTTTTGGATGAGGAAGGAAACATATTGGATATGGCTTGCGTTCCTTCAGGATATATCATTGTGATATCCTCAAATTATTATAAATTAAATTCCAAGATGAATTTAGAAATAAATTTCCATTTATGGAAAATCCAAATTTAGAATTTTGGATTTTTGTAATTATTATTTTATGACTGTTGGCAAAAGGTTTTACTTACACAACCGTCCTCTTTTTATGGACACATGTATGAGACAAAATTTTTAATAAATTAAATGTTGGAAGACAAATGGAACAACCAGGTTAAAAATAGCTGACTATGACTCCATGAGTGGGGAACAGGTTTGAGTTAACTTAGAGCTGATTTTTACAAGTGGAAGAAGTTGAGTTTTTTCACTAGCAACCCGCAAAAATTAGGGATTTCTAAAGGTGTGAATTTCCCCAAGGAGGGAAATGAATGGAAAGTCCTAGGCACAAGATAAATACAACATATGTGGGAGGAAGGACATTTCTTAGTATGCTGGGATTGAGAATTGTTTTTCTATTATGAACACATCTTGTGTGAGGAAAAACATTTTCTGAACTCTTGAAGGTGACAGTGGCTAAGGATTGTGATTCATTTTTCCCTTATGGATTCATGGTCAGGCTAGGGTATGATGATGACAAGTGATCGTGGATGTTATGCTTCTATGGTTGGGTGGAAAATGGTTGTTCCATTGTTTTCCCATCATAAGTATTTAGATATGTATCTCAGTTATGTAGTCAAATTGTTGATGTTATACAATTGAGGCCATGCTTTATATTGCTATACTTATAAGCAAAATATGTTTAAGTGGACTATATAGCCATATTATTTTTGTGGCTTTCCACTATGTAAAAATACCCGTAGTGATTTTTTATTAAGGACATGATAGTTCTATTTTCTTGATTGTTTTTCATTCATGTATATAATCAAATACTTCAGAAAGAAAAGTATAGTATAAACATATTATATTGAATTTTATGCTATTATGTTGAGTATAAGGAATAAAAATTCCAAATACATTATTTTATCTATTATCAAGGAAATATATATGATACAATAGATCACAAGATACTTGAATATATATATATATATATATATATATTACATACAATAGGTCATTAACCAACATTTTATAGATTTGGTTTTCCATAGACCCAATAACTCCATAGCTAGTCTAAACGAAAATTTAAAAGACTCCATAAAACTTTTTGTGAGTGTGTGCATGGACTGGTGGAAGATATATGGAACCTGAATTAATTTTGTGAAGCGGCTTCTTACTTCACCAAGTGCACTGTCTTTTCTCCCAACTTGCAAAATAACCATACGAAAGTGTTAGTAACTTACTAATGTGAAAACCATTAAAGAATGAGATAAACAAGATAATTCAAAGTATACTTATCTTGGATCTCGATTGCATATTAGAGTATCTTCATTGCCTTGCGAAATAGTTGACCCAAGACCGTAGAAGGGGAGTGGGTGCGTAATTCATCTGATGGTTTCCCTCACAAGACAAAGGGACCCATCATCAGTTGACATACATGTGAAATTAATTTAATTACGAAAGTAATAAGAATAAAACAAACTTCTAATTAAGTTATGTATCTTTGATATATAGTAGTTTATAAAATACAGAGAACAATTATACAAAAGAAATATAGATTGTAATCAAGAGAAGGGTTTTAATAATTCCGCGAGTATTACTTCGAAGAAATTTCCAAACCCCATATGGAGGGCCAAAACAATATTGTGGAGAGGATAATAATTAAAACATAAATTATCTTTCATAATACACATATGGATCTTTTGACAAGGATGATACTTGCAGCAAGAAAGTATGAAATTAATAAATAATTATAGAGATAAAGGATGTGATCTGGGTAATAATATAGTACGTAAGTTAAAGTTTATTTATGCAAAACATATTCAAAACCCTGTGAATTGTCTTGCCTCAAATTGCACTAGGTGATGTGGAAATGGATGCAAGTATCAGTTATAGTCTGTAATAAAATAAGAATACCTTGTCTTTTAAAACAACAGTTGTCAAAGGAGTGAATTCCCTAATTTTATGTAGAAGGATTTGAACAATAGAAAACAATGGAGGGCACTGTCGAATGATTGTGGGTGTTTTAACAAAGACAGAGCACAATTTCTTCTCGATGGAGATATTCTATAACCAGTGAATACATACAAATAAGCATTGCTACTATTTTCAATGAACAAGGGATTTTAACCATGCCATATAAAGATACAGAGTACCATTATGAATTTTACATACAGAGTTTAAATTAATCAAAATCTATAACAAATCATTTAAGTGCATGAAGCTTTGAAGATTATGGTCGAGCAACGGAATGCAATTATAAGACTATTCGACCATGACTATTATGTAGGTTCTACTCGATAGACCTCTAAAACTAGCGGTTATTTTCCTACATAGTAACCTCCAAACAAGGGTCATGGGTGTAACAACCTATGTACAGATTGAAAACAGACGAGAATGTGGCATAGGGTTTAGCCTTTGAAAATGATGATTCTGACCAAAGGTGGACTAAGAAGGAGCCTTGAAGGATTAAGGGTTTGAAGATTGATATCGAGCAGAGAAGAAACACAATAAGCCCATCAAACCTGAGTGATAAACTTAAAGGGTTAACCCAACTCACAAATCAAATCTTTAATGTGGTGGATCCTGGAATGAAACACATACAGAGGTCCAATTTTTCATACGATATCAACTCTGAAAAAACAAAAAAAGCATAAATAATGTGACATTGAACCTCAGAGATATATTATTACACCAGACAGAGAAGGCATTATTCAGAGAATGTGTTGCACTTGACAGAGAATGTTTTTGGCATAAGGAATACATTTCATAGAGAACATTTTTGCATAAAGAATACATTGCATAGAGAACATTTTCATAAAGAATAAATTGCAAAAATAATGCACAATTTAGAATTGTTACTTACTGTCCCTGTGGGGAACCCTACCAGAGCACCAATGCTACCACTCTCCATAGAGTCGAACACTACTACCGGTCATGGGGAGTAAACCACAGAGTAAAAAGGTGAAAAGGATACCCATGGAACAACTACGATGGGTGTAATGGCACCTCGTGCTCCTCAGTAGTCAAGAAGAGTGAAGGGTATGCCACCCCATACCTTTCCATGTGAAACCAACTAAAGTGGCAATCACATAGTGGGCAGTTTTGTGTAGTTTCATGCTTGGAGAGTAATGGTAGGTATATCACCATTAATGCACCTCCCTAGCATAAATTCATATAGTTATGACATCCTAGGTTTAGACTGACCTGGCATCCACCTCAAATATGATTTACGAATCCACTAAAATGATATGTTGTATATGTGTAATCATTGGATTGGTTGGGTAATGTTAGTATATGCGTAGGGTTACAAGTTTATTATTGTATTCACATTGCATTTACCTTGATGAAATATAGTTATTTACACTTTGGTAAGGTGGTATGTTGTTATGGGTTGTTATAAACCCTAGCGCGTATATTTTTGACTTGCATAGTTATGTCTCCTAGTTCAACATTATGTCCATTAGTGTTTTAAATCTTGTTGTTATGGATTATATCGCTTACATGTTTTATAACATATTTCATTTTTTATTGTAATTTGGATAGCATGGTTAGATGTAACCCTGGCCCTTATGCTATGGAATTTGACAGTCTAAACCACTAATTCGTCAATGAAAATAAATCTATGAATCTAATATAGTAACAACTCTATGATGAAATATAACAGTAGGATATAGGTTGGGTTTAAATCTAATTCAGATCTTTAGGAGGGAAAATCCAGTGGAGTAAAACTATTGTGTTTATAAAATAGTGGAATAATATATATAATGGATTTCCTTCTTGTGTCACAAACAGTTTTGATGATTAATAGACTTCAGTTTTTCTTGACAATTTTTTATTTTTTATTTTAATGAAATTTGGGGTACATTACATATGGTATTAGAGTTGTATGTTACAATGCTTGGACCTAAGAGTTGCACTAGAATTGTATTTTTTTTTGAAGGAAAAATTTAACGAACATATTTACTATTACAAATAGAAAAAATTGTCTATTGTGAAAATGTCAACACATAATGAAGAAGGAAACAAACATGAGGGGACTCAAAATCAAGAACTTCCTAGAGACCCAGAACATAACGGTGAAGGAATTTTAGCCACCCAAGTCTTGGAAATGATGAGGAACCTTATTGTGGAATTGAAAGTATTTAAAGAAGATAATGAAAATTTGAAGAGATCATAGGAAGACAAGCTTGAAATAAATGTAATGTCACTACACAGTATAGTAACAAAGAAGAGTCCAAAAGACAATGAAAGAGAAGAAGAGTTCAGCAAAAATTCCTCTAAGAACTCTAATTGTGAAAAATAAAAAGATGAATTTTCTTCTGAAGACACACACATGACAGAAAATAAAGCATCTATAGGAAGGAAAAGAAAAGAAGTGTACCACCTAGAAGGTGAGTTCAAAAAGTTAAAACCCTCCACCTTCGATGGAGAATATAATATTGACGAGGAAGATGAAGCATGGTTGTTAGACATTAAGAAATACTTTTAGATTTATAATTACTCTAGTAATATGAAGGTTAGAATGACCATCTATAACTTAAAAGGAAAAGCTATCATCTGGTTGCAAGACCTGGAATTAGCAAATGGATTGAAAGAAAAATGAATGGAATGGTCAGAATTCAAAAAATATTTCAAGAAGCAGTACTTATCTGAAAGTTATTACAAAATAAAAACTAAGAAATTTTATGAACTGCAACTAGGAAAAATAGCTATGGACAATCTAATAAATAAATATCTAGATCTATTGAGGTTTGTACCATACATCAAAGAAGATACTGTAAAGATAAAATGGTTCTTAAGTTCTCTAACACACTCTTACAAGGAAATGATTGAATTTGATAATCCTAAGTCTTTAAATGAAGTATTTAGAAAGGCTTGAATGTGTTATGATCAATACAAACATAGATCTGAAATTCCCAAGGAATAGAAAGACGAGAAATAGGATATAATGAATCAGTGTAAGAAAGGCTTCCAACCAACCCCTTTCTGGAACATGGAAAAGGGTTTTCAAAGGAAGGACTATCAATCTAACACACAAAATACTCAAGGGGGGAATAAACTAGTTAATTTGGCATTCAAGAAGGTAGCGGACAACCCTAGAGAACCATTGAAATGTTGGGAGTGTGGAGAACCCCACCTGCAGAGAAATTGTCCATTCTTAAACCCATCAACAAGAACTTTAGTCCATAATATTCAAGAGGATTCAACAATTGGATACATTGGCATAAGTGTGCATAATATCAATGCATCTCTAGGTGGAAACATGAAGATCGACAATCCACTATTGTGGAAGTTGAAGGTAAATTTATTTTCAACAATGTTTCTATATTAATTTACCCAGGAGTTAGTTTGAGTTATATTACTCCAGCTTGTAGAATCGAACAAGTTAAATAAGGTAAAACATGCTAAACATTGGTTAGTACAGTTAGCAACGAGGACCAAAAGAAAGGTAACACATTTTATTTATGATTGTGAACTCAATATAAATGGTTAGAGTAGAAAGTTAAATATGAATGTATTACCTTTGGGGTCTTGCGATGTAATTATCGGAATGGATTGGTTAGAAAAAAATAAAGTGATATTAAATTTTTATGAAAATTCATTTGTGTATAAAGATGAAAATAATACAGTCATAACAGTACAAGGAATCAGAAAACCAGTTTCTGTTAGGAAAATATCAACAATGCAATTTAAGAAATGTATTAATAAGGGTTTCCAAGTATATTTTGTTCAACTAACTAAACTCTTAAGGGGGGAAATCAAACCAAGTTTAGAAGACTTTGCAGTCCTACATGGATTTAGAGATGTATTCGTAGAAAAAAATATTGGAACTACATCCAAGGAGAGAGATAGATTTCTCTATCAATCTACTACCTGGATCTACCCAGGTGTCCAAGGAACCTTATAGAATGAGTGTACCCAGATTAAAATAACTAAAAATTCAATTACAAGAATTGTTAGATAAAGAGTATATAAGATCAAGTGTTTCACCCAGGAGAGCACCAGTTTTGTTTGTTAAAAAGAAATATGGAACTTTGAGACAATGTATTGATTATCGTCAACTGAATAAAATGACGATTAAGAATAAGTATCCTTTACCTAGAATTAATTATCTCTTTGACCAGGTTGGAGGAGAAAGGATATTATCTAAGCTAGATTTGAGGTTTGGTTATCACCGAGTGAGGATACAGGACGAAGATGTTAAAAAAACAACATTTAGAGCATGTTATGGACACTATGAATTTTTAGTGATCCGGTTTGGACTTACTAATGTACCAAAAAACTTTATGTGCTTGTTGAATAGTATATTCAACCAATATCTGGATAAATTTGTGTTGTTTTTTATCAATGCTATTTTAGTTTATTCAAAAATTGAAGAAGAACATGAAGAGAATTTAAAATTAGTACTACAGACTTTAAGAGAAAATAAGTTATATGCTAAGTTTGATAAGTGTAATTTCTACCAAAGAAAGATATAATATTTAGGGCACGTAATATTAGAAGATGGTATTGCAATGGAATTGGAAAAGATTAAAGCCATTATGGAATGGCCTATTCCTAAAGAGATAGCAGACATAATGTCATTTATGGGGAGTATCGTTTATTACCGGAGGTTTATCGAAGGATTTTATAGAATTGCATATCCGATTACATCACTACAGAAAAAGGGGATAAAATTTAATTGGTCACAAAAATGTCAAGAAATTTTTTATAATTTAAAATGATTGTTGACTACATCACCTATCCTAAAAGTAGCAGATCCATATAAAGATTTTACAGTTTGCGTAGATGATATTAAAGAGGGGTTAGGAGGTGGGCTAACATAAGATGGAGGAATCATCTATTATGAATCATGTAAATTGAAAGAACATGAATGAAACTATGTGACTCACAATTTAGAATTAGAAGTTGTGATTCATGCAGTAAAAATGTGGCAACATTATTTAATGGGAAGAAAATTTATGTTACTAACCAACAATAATGGTGTAAATCATTTGTTCAATCTGTAACATCCCACTCTTGCACGCATTGAGCGAACTTATTCTTTGATGAAACTTGCGTGCAAGTGATCTTGGTCGTTGTACTATTGGCTATTTTTAATAATAAGACAAATAGATCAAGTCCAGGGAGGTCCAGTGAGGTCTTTAGATTGCCCAGGAAAGTCTTAACAAAGCCAAGATCTAGGGAGGTCGAGGGAAGTCCAAGGAACTCCTTGAGGGGAAGAAATAAAGGGCCAGGACCTGGGATAGGTTTACCTTTTAGTAAGTCAAGAATTTCCTGGTGAGAAAATGAAGGGTTGACCTCTCAAGCCCATACCTTGTTAGAGCTCATAAAATACCTTTAACTCCCCTTTGCATGGAACAAGAGTCCCGCAAAGAAACCTTTTAGGACCTTTGAGGCCCATAATAAATCAAATGGTACATAGCATAAAGATAAACACAACTCCACATAATGTAGATTAAGAGCCTATCGTCTAAAGACATACTATTTTGGCCAAGGAGATATAGATAAACATTTTCAATATTGATCTCAGGGCCCTTCCAACGAATATAATTGCTTGCCTAAATATGATAAAAACCGTTGTTGTTGCTGACTAAGGAATATCACTATTTATTACCTCCTTTGTTTCCCCTTGATTTGTTACCCCTAACCTGTTCCCTGGAATCCATTGGGATTTTGGAGGTGGTTCCCTGCTATGGTGGGCGTACAAATGTGGATCCCTATGGTCTGTTATGGTATGGTAGAAGTATTCTTATAGGTGGTAGCTCTGATTATGGTTAAAGTGGGGTGGGTAGTAGTAATCTACCTTTCTTTGGTAGTCTAGTCCTACCTTGTAGTGGTAGTGTCCTACCCCATTGAGGTTTAAGAATGGGTTATTGGTGCGTCGTTCTCTATCTTGACTATGTTGTCCATGATCTGCCAACCTTAGGTAGTGAGGTGATTGAGATCTTGGCTCGGTCTAGGGCTCTAGAGGTAATGATGATCTTCATTTGAGTAACGCTATTATCCCACTTAACTCTTTCTTTCCTTGGAAACTACATGTAGCAGTGTTTAAGTGCGCTTTCTGAATGTTTGGATGGCGACAGTGATGCACTACCTATATGGGAGGGTCCTATGAGTGCTCAATGAACTAACCGAATGTGACTCTGATCCCTAGACCATTCAGACTTCATCTCGTCTGTAGAGGTTTGCCTTGAATTCGGTGGCTGCCCAAGTATGAATTCAAAGGTTGTTGGGTATGTGTTATATTCTTTGCACGACTAGCTCTAGTGTTTGCTACGTTGTGTTGAGTGCACATGGGCGTTTGAGGGGGGGCCTCTACCTCGAAGATTTTTTTTCCTCGAGAAACATGTCTTATTTTTTCCTCGTTTTTCATGTCGCCACGATTTTTGTGGCCTTTGTTGGGCAGTTTTTTGACACATGGTTTTTTTCGACGGTTTTCTATTTCCGGTTAAGGAATTAGGGTTGTTGACTAATCCAGG
>CBVK0101460277.1:0-31807 GCA_900067695.1 Picea abies | reverse complement strand
TTCATCCATTTGTGCACCTTATCAATCATGATAAGACAATAATGAGTCATATATACATTTTTCAAACAATGCATCATATACCAATGAAACCACATCAATCCATCTTCATCATTTATCAATGACAACTCATTGATCCATCATCATCATATCAATGACAACTCATTGATCCATCTTCATCTATGCATTCTCANNTGATCCATCTTCATCTATGCATTCTCATCAAGGACAATACATATTATATTGCATCAATCATCAATCAATCAAGACTTTGACATCAATCAACCACTTGACCTCAACCAATCAAACCATTAGAATCAATGAAAACATGATCCAACATAAGACATGAATCATAATCTACTCAGTGTTAGTAAAATGTGTGATCAAGGATACACTCTTATGTTTGACTCCCGAAAATGTAAAATATTAGAAAATAACTGAGGAAGATTGGTTGCAACTATAGAAATAAGAATGAACAACGTATACATCCTATACATGAAGAAGATAGAGAAGACAGAAGAAACACAAAAGGATTCTAAGGAAGAAAAAGTCCCAAAGACCAAAAATAATGATGAAGTATTATTCAGTGCCACATGTTCAAGGGGAGAAGCCCCAAAGAAGACAATTACATTTTTCCATTAAACTTAGGGAGAGCAGCCCTACCCTTTTCCATTGATTTCAAAGGGGGAGAGAAATTGGAATCTTGATGATAGGCGGAGCATGAGTGTTGTCATCAATGACAAAGGGGGAGATTGTTTGAAGATTGGTTGTTGTCATTGATGTCAACCCTAGTCATGGGTTTTGGACCGCAAGATTGATGAAGGTATTTGGACATGACGGAAAATGCACATGCAGATAGAACACCCATGGATGGATAGTATACATCATGTTGTTTCTGGTGGTTATGTGGCACGTCACATGGATCCTCATGGTTGAGGAGAAATGAATTTCTGAAGATGACAAAGTGAATTGGAGAAGGAAGTACATGTAGGCCCTGAAGATAATTAAAGAACATAATTACAAAATAAGAAAGTGTCAGGTTGGCCCTAATGTTAAAAGGAAGTGAAATAAATGGTATAAATGAATATCATTATACATTTATTTGATACACAAGTCGAATTTCATATGAAATCAGAAGTAAACAAGGTTGGATTTCAAGGGAGGATGAAGTCTTTTGGTGATGTGTTCTAAGTATCAACAAGCACAGGGGGAGATACTTTTATGAGATGATCAAATTGTTGCACTAGTTGTATGACTTCACCTGACATCATCCAACACATGATCTTTAGAGCCCCAAGGCCTTAGGTAAGTAGGTAAGTCATATTGTTTTCCATGGATTTGCATCTTGATTTCTCATGTTAGTTTAGATGCATCTCATTTTCATTTTTCTCTACTTGCATATTGATTTCATGCTTAGTTTAGAATTTCTTGAAAAAATGTCAAAATTTTATTTTTCTAGCTTAGATTATGATCATATGAGAACAAGGATGAGTAGGCCATCCCGCACTTGAAATCTTGATGTTTCTTTGCAGGCACAGGTCTACCAGAATGTGTTGTGGTTCTCATGCACTCTATGACAAGCACATGTCCCCAAGTAGGAGCCAGATGTTATCCCCATTTTATGGATAACTAAGGATATTATGTCTTGAGGCCCTCAGGTTGCAGATATGGAGTACTAAGAGACTACATGACCAAAAATAACCTTTTTCACAGTTGGAAACCCCTCTCACCACCACAGATAGTCACAAATTTTTAGATGATATCCACCACACCAGTTAACTTCCGGAAGGAAGTGGGCCTTGCTCCATGAGGTACAAGTCAGTATTATGGTGAGCATCATTTCGATATTTAAGACAAATGAGTATTTTGTATATTATATTTCTTTATATTTCATGATATATGCTTGGAAATTATGTTTTTTTCCCTTCTTCACTTTTGTCATTGGCATTGTGCCCTAATAAGTGGTTTTCCTTGGGGATGAGTTTGCTACTGTGAACCCTACCAATTTCCATCATTGTTCCCCTACATTTTCTTATCTCTTGGGATTTTAAGGTGTATTGACCTAAGAAGTCATTGTCCCTCATTCTATGGGAAGAGGGGAATGAAGGCCTAAGGGGGTTGATGTTGGGTTAAAGATAAAAACCTTGTATAAACCTTCCAGACGCTTCGCTCAGGGATCACCCAAGAAAGCAATGAAACTCTTATCTTTGAGAAAAGGGGACCCAAAATATAATAAAGAATACTTAAAATTTAGTTGAAGGATAAGAGGTATAATCAAGAGCTGACCTATCACGTCTATGAATATCTAGTGGTATGACATTTCCATCCTCTGGTTAACAAACTAGGGTAATGGCTCTTAGTTGCATGGCTGAGAGAAAGGGGGTCTCATCACGATCCAACCTTCTCATTTCCACTAGGTGTTTGTGGGTGACATTTCCATCATCTGGTCACCATGCCAGGGAAGTGACCTTCAACCTCTACTTATGCTATATTGAAATAAAATATGAAAAAGAAATGATAAAATGAAATTGATGGGTCTGGAAAAAGTGCATTCGGGAGGAAGGTACCACACACCCTATACATAGGCACCCATCAATGAGACACTACGATCCCTTGTATGTCATTAGCCTTATTCCCATTGAGTCTTGACCCCAACAACTTCATTCATTTTACATGGCTTAGAGAGGGATCTCTTGGAAACTTTCCTTGGGAAATATCTATCGATTAGGACACTTTGTCAACCCTCCCATATTCAAGATTGACAAGTCGCATAGTGTCTTTGATCATTTAACTGTTTAATATAGTGATATTTGTTGCACATGATTAGGTGGCTTATTTCTTCATTGGATTCACTTATCATGATTTTATAACTTGAGATCCTTGGAGGGAGAGCTTATTTGTCTTTGCAAGACCTAGTTGGTGGACAATTTTGGGAGAACAAGCCTAGCTTGGGCTTCCATGGGGCTGCAATCCCATAGGTTGGATGCCAAGGGCCTGCATGCTAGATGATAAATATAAAACTTGAAAGGCCTTGAAGATGACTTGCATGACATAGCCCATCCCTCACTTTCCAAACGATTTTCCAAGGAGGGGAAAATCTCCTTTTTTTGAGCTTGATGTCATGTGTGGGTGGCTGGGGCATGGTGGTGAGATGATATGCATTGGCACTTGGAAGTTTTGAGGTGTTTGAGGTTTTGACCATGAAGGAATACATTTGGATGATGGACTCATGGCTTTGGGAATCCTTACTACCCTCCTACATCACCAAGGACCTTCTCCTAGTGCTAAAACTTCCCCTAAAGGTGTGACCTCCATGTAATTAGGGTTTTATTTGTGAAAAAGTGAAAATTTAAATGAATTGTTTAATATTACTTTGTTAAAGGGGGGAAGATTAGGGTTGTTGACCTCTAGTCTTGTGTTTTTACATTAATTTGTGGACAAGTCACCTTGATGACAATTTGTATAAATAAGAGATCATAAGATGCCATTTTAACATAACTCTTGTTCATTGTGAGAAGTATTGGTATGAAATTTTTGCTATCGTTGGAAAACTTGTCTCTTTTGGATCTTGTTTATGGTTATATTTTGATGTTATGGTTGATGGGAGTGATGTGCTATCCTCGAAAGGCTTGTCTCTTTCTATTGTGGTGGATTATCTTGGCATTTTTTCCTTGAATTGGTATGGTTTTTACTCTCATGCTATCATTTTTTTCAAGTCAAGGTCATTTTTCTAGGTTCTAGGTGGGAAGTATAAGGGAATACACCCCCACCATAGCCTTCATCATTGTATTCTTCATGTTATTGGTTGAACAAGGATTTGCTAAGAGAAGTATAAGGGAATACACCCTCTTAGCTTAAACCCTATCTAGAGAAACTTGCCTTGGTAAGTAAAAGGGATTACACTCCCAAGGAGGTATCTTCTCTATATATTTCTTTCCATGACCCCATTAACCCAATAATTAAGAGCACTAGTCATTTATTATTGCATTGGAGAAATAAAATATTGCATTGGGAAACATAATTTTTGGACATTTTTACTTCTTGCAAAGTGGATCGTATTCCTTGTGCTTTGGACACTTCACAACCACTAAGGTGTCCCCATCAAGGAGATAATTCTTGTTTCTATTATAAAATTACATATTTAGCCATTAGGGATGCAAAAATCCTAACTCATTTTCCTGAGTAACTCTCTTATCAACCATTGGATTTTGCTCAAACATTGCACACTTATTCTTCTCGGTCTAGAGAACTTTTTGGAAAAGTTTGAGGGGAGTTAAATGGATGATTTTATTTTTGTAATAAATTAAATGTTACATCCATAAGGATGATAAAAAAATTTGCAGACAAGTGTTTACAACAACCTTATCGTTTTATGCTAGAATATTGGTTTTTCATCTTGAGTTTAGCTCGTCATTAACTAGTCTTTCTCTTGTATCTTCTACTTGATCTATAGCATTTATTGAGACGATCATAGTACCATTTTATTGTTGATATATATTTTTATCTATTTATTCAAATTAGGGACATCAATATTAACTTGTTTATCCAACTAACATACATCATTGCAAAGTGGTTTTTCTTGTGTCTCAGGCGGGTATTTCACCATTTATAGGTTACTCAACATACTTGGAAATGCTTGAACCTTCCCAAGACTTCATTCCACACATTTCACTCCACTTAGAATTTACCTCTAGGGGATTCACTTCCATCTCTATCAATATCCATCGCATTCCCCTTAGGGTCACCGAGATCACGTCCCTAGAGTTACATAGTCATCATTAAAGTGAGAGACCTACATCGAGATGAGATTGGGTGTAGGATTCCCAAGTTGTAGCACTTTCCTTGTAGTTGGGTAGGGATTTTCCAAACCTACATCTTTCACTATAACACACTTAGGGTCTAGACTCTACCTCTTTTATTTCACCTAGATCAATCTTCAATTTTAATGCATTTGAGACTCCATATTCCTTAGAAGACAACAAAACCGATCTAAGAGTGTTCTTGTGGTGAAATTAGTTGTTAAAATCAATTTCCTCAATCTATCAATCATTCTACCAGCTTTGCTAACCATAAATTTAGAAAAGTTTGAGGATTTCTTGATGTTGTTATAAACGTTTGCTATAGTTTTTCAGGTTTTTTCTAGGAAAAGTCACGTGATTTGTACATTAAATTATTTTTAAGCTTTAGTTTTTGTTCAATATTTATTCCAATAAAGATTATTTTTACTGGAAGAGATGATGGCCCTAATATTGATTAATTTCTACAATATCACAAGTCATTATGGAAAGAGAAGTGGAAATATTTTCCAGTATGGGGTTTCAAAGATGATGATGTCATATGGTGGAAATCATTTGACTATTATGAGAGGATGTGATTTTATGAGGAATCACTTGAAAGAATAATTTTATACAAGTGGTCTCATACAAAGTGTAAGGATAAATACATAACAAAGGGTTTATTTTCATGTGGAGAATTTATATTATAGGTTCATGGTTGTATTGATAAAGAAAATGTAATTGTTTCTATTAACCCTAGTTGCCAACAAAATTTTATCAATCTTTAGTTGGTTAATAGATTGCAAGTTCTTGCAAAGAATATCCAAATCACACAAGTTGAGGGTGAATTTGTTTAATTTTTTAAATATTTGAACATTACCATGGATAAATATGTGTTGCATTCATATTTATATGCTATGGATATGGATGTGTAACACACCTGACCCATAAATAACCTTTCTAGGGGTGGGGCATAAAAAAATTTCTCACTCTAATCATCTCAAATCACCTCTCTGAGGTATTCATCCTCTTCTACTCACCTATAGATTTCTGATGATTGTTACCAACTCTAATATGACCTCTGGTTTGTAGGATGTCGCCTACTTAAGTCATTCAGGTGGTATCAGTTGGGGACCACATGGCAGTCGACGTTCACTGTTGAATGCCTCTTTTCCCTTAATGCATGCATACTTCCTGAAGTCCCTAAATTTCTCCACATGGCCTCAGCCAGTTGGTGATCGACATTCAATGTTTTGAGTTCTACATTGAGCATCGACATTCGACGTTCGACATTCTACATCAAAGGTTGGCATTCAACATTCGGCGTTGAACATTGACATTCCACATTGGGGGTTATATGTTGAATGGCCCTCTATTATACTACACCCAAAATCATCTGAACTCTCAAAGTCCCAGACTCCTGGAGTCTCAGTCGCATCACCAACCATGTGGCTCATGTGGGCATGAATGAGAGGATGACATGTGGTGAGGGCCATAGATGACACATGTCCTCATTAAGGGTGACATGTATCATGCTCTAATAAGAATAAGAGGTCTACAAAATGTCCATATCCTAGTGACACGTGGCACATTAATCATGGGTCCACATCACCCTAGGTGACATCAATAAGCCACATCACCTCTGGCTAACAACCTTCCAAACCCTTCGATCTCATGGTCAAGATGTGTCCACATAGACCTCGGGATATACATCCTCTGTTGCTTCGCAACTTCGATGTTTGGGGGTTTCATGGTGTAACCCTCCCCTTAGTCCTAGAGTAGGTCAAAGCTCAATTGGCCATGAGGTAGATCCAATGGTGACAAGAGGTCCCGAAGCTCCTCCAAATTGATGGCTGTCATTAATTTTTGACTACAACATTCGAGAGTTTTGTCATGTAGTTTCCAGCTTCCTATCGGAGTGCTAAGTCCCCAGACTATAGGATCTAGAGACTCATGTCCTTAACGATGGACGATTGGGATGCACTCCAGCCTTTGGCTCTCAAATGATGTGCACATTCTCCATCAGGTCAAAACCTCCGGAATATACTCAATCCATGGACACATATCCTAGTTGAGGGATGGTTAAGAGGGGTTCTCAATGGAGTCCCCAGATCGACCGCTAAGGAGGATCTCGAAGGATCCAAAGATCAATGGTCCACATTAATTCATAAATTTGGCATTCAGGAGATTTAAATTTGCAACACATTTTTTCTTCTTAAGTGGACAATGCAGGACTGACCTCAATGTAGATATAACAGGTAGGGAAATTCCTGAGTGTCCTTAGATCTACAACCTGTGTCGCTTAGTGATCAGTAAGTGAATCGGGGTTTAATGTGGGGACGAATCCCATGGTAACGGGTAAATTATCGCCAGTTGTCAGTCCACCGTCAAGCCACCAACTCAATAGTTTGTCTTCAGTGCAATTTGGTCTTTGAAATACTTAATTCCCCAGGGCTCCAGACTCCCAGAGACCCAAACACTTAACTCCCTCAGAAATTAACCCAGGGTTCCTATGCCTTGGTTATATGGAGATTTTTCAACCCCAAAAGGCTATAGTCGTACCTCTTAGCCAATGTTTGGTTAAGGTCGCCACACCACGTAGATCCAAACTCCTAGAGTTTTGAAGCAAGAAAGGCTTAGCTCCTTTTGGCTACCGTAGGGTTCCCAAACCTTGGTCATATGCATCCTCTCATGAATCTTGGGCTGTAAGCTCTACTCTTAGATGAGATTTTCTTAAGGACATGGGAACGAGCCTATGGTCTCTTAGGCTATTATTTTTATGGAAGATCCCTACAAAATTGCATAACTCTAAGTTATAAAACAAGACAAGGTATCTTCGAACCATCCTATAGGCCCAACTCATCATCCTACACTCGTTTGCATGTAATGGATTACAGAAGAACAATTATGCATTCTCATTATAAAATAGACATTGTAAACCTTAGTGACATAAACAAACATTCAATCTTACATTTAAATCCAATTGAATAGGGTTCAAAAGATACTTATCTATTACATGTCGCAGCCAACTAATTGATTGTGGTTGTTCATCTTTCCACCCAACCATAGGCTCAAAGGCATTTGTTCTTAGCACTCTGACCACCACCATGCCAATCCATGATATCACTAGGGAACTATTCCATTACTAAGAGACCTTCTCTCTATAATAATATCCATGTGAGGTCTATCAAATGCTTCACTGGCATGAATCTCGCAACCTTCCTCTTTTATTTTTCATTTTTAGGTCGTGAGTTCCCCTCTGTGCATGCATTTTTGTCTAGAGTCTCTCCTGATCTATTCAAAGCCTCACGTGCTCTTCTCTTCCTCTTTTATGTATTCTCTATGTCTCTATTTTTTGTATATCTTCTCCCAGGATGGTTCTCTACCTATATTGTTCCTTCTGTCAGAAGGAAACTTAGGTTAGCCTAGTCTACCAGAACCTGTGGTACTTCGAGTTGACCTTATTCAATCATACCAGTCCTTCCTTCATTAACTTATTCCTCTCCTTGGGATCTAGAGGGATTTTATCATTTCCAACAAGGGGAAATTTGGGGTCATTTGACATAATGAACCCTCTCTTATATTTTTCCCATTATTTCCTCTAGTTATATCATGCCCAGTACTTCAAGGATTCACCCCCACAGTCAATCATTGGAAATATAAACAATAATACATTTACATCATTCACATGACTTAGCATGGTAATCATAATTAACGACAAATTACAAGATGGGGGAAACTTGGGTGTTACAATCCCCTCCCCCTTAAAAGGGAACACCGTCCTCAATGTTCTTTCTAAATAACACCTGCCATTCCTTTATCATTCAACTGCCTCATGAATCTTGATCCTCTTTTTGGTTCAATTTTTTTCAGAATCTTGGCCTTTGTCACGTGCCTTCAATAATCTTAAACAAGAAGCATATTAACCACAATTTCATGCGAAAACGTCTTATTGTTGTGCAAAATTCAAGAGGAAAATTTTCATAATACATCACAATACTTATCTGTGCAGTCTATGGATTTACATCCACATGGATTTCTGGTTATTTGGACTCGGTAGATTTCCTGGACATACCCATTGTGTGCATGATCCCTATTGAGGAAAATATATGAAATGATCTTACTCAATCATTTTCAGATTCTACTTGGCTAAAGAAAAATAGACAAGAATATCACCCTATGTTTATAGCCATCAACATGAATATCCTTATTGTAGGAAAATCTCCCTGCGAACAGGTAGATCACATCTAAGAGCTTGACCCTAACTCTAGACAAAAAATTCTTAATGTGGACACTGACTTCCTTTCAAATCTATCTAAGCTAATACATGGGAGGGAAGGATAATATAAGTACCTCTTTATCGACATTTGTCCTTGCACGCTCCTAGTTGCGCTTCGATCCTTTGCTTCTCACTGAATCCTGTGGACAAAACAAGATACAACCACTTCCTACCCTATTGATATTAGCTTGAAAATAGATCTATCAGTTAATGATAAGTTCATGTAACATTAGACACAAACTAGAAAGAAACAGGTCAAGCGTGTCATATTGATGAGAATAATGACGGCAATACTTACAATCGTAGATGCGAATGCGGCAGCTTTGTCAAGTCCTCTTCGTCTAACCCTTGCCTGAAAGATCCACAACCTGGACAATAGCAGCCTCACTGATCACTCTCCTTTGGCTGACTGCGTATTTTCTCCAAGATCATAAGTTTCATACTAGCAGTTCTTCCCCCAATCAGCTCTGTTCCAGCACCACTTATGAGATCATAAGTTTGGTGTGATTCTCCATTTCCATTCTCCTTTCACCATTAGAAAGATTTCTTATATAGCCTTGGAGAGGCTTTAACCACTTGATATATCCTTGGGGAAGTTGATGATTTGCCTCCTTCAGTTGAGGATCTGCCCTAGGATCATGGCTGGACTAGGGATTCAAATCCAACTGCCTTCCAAGAATGAAAATATGCTTCCCCCATTCATCTCAACAGCTTAACAGACTCCCAGAATAGGTAGCTCTCCCTCAAAAGGGCCATCAGAGCGTTGTAGCGCTCCCTGAAAAGGTTAAGGGAAGTGCCAACACTCCAAAATCTATAGCACTCCCTCAAAAGGGCCAAGGGAGCGTTATAACGCTCCCTGACAGTGTAAGGGGGAGCATCGACGCTCTGAGATAGTGTAAGGGGGAGCACTCCCCTCCAAAAACTCAGTTTTTGAGGTTCTTTCAAATGGAAAAAGGTTTGCAAGGTTGCTGACTCATTTCTCCTCTTCCAAATCAAATGTTTGAGGTGTTTCAAGTGTCCTTCTCATGTTGTTATAGGCACGACATAGGCATCATGGCAGTATTCTTTCCTTGACACTTGCAACACTTGTGAGAAACATGTGACACTTGCGACCTTTGTAATGATGACACTTGCGACACTATAGAAGTGAGTAATTTTGACGTGTAACAGATTGCCCCCCAAAGTATCAAGTTAGAAGATAGGAACTGATAAATGAAATGCTTTGTAGACTTTCAAACAAGGGTGTAGACTCGGAGAACCTGACAAAAGCTGCACACAAACATCCAACAAATATCATGACATATTTCAAAACCCAAGGCAGGCATACCTATGCTTGGGTGATCAAGACTTGCAAGATATGGCCGTCATAAAATACACTGCGGATCCATAATTGTATTGATAAGAAGGTATAGCCACTGAAGATAAAATGTGGATCTATACTCTGATGACTCGGACTTCTTGTAGCCACGAAGAATACATAGTGGATCTACGAGATGACAAGACATAGACATGACCAATACAAAGTGGATCTATGTAACAGTGTATGTGTTCTTTGTCCAATAAAAACTCCTTCGCAGCCTGGGCAAAGCATATATCAAAGTGGTTACTCAACCCAGGGTCTTCTAAGCAATCCCAATGTGGTATGATCCTAACCATGTGAATAGATATCTTGATGTCGAACATGGCAGAAACCACTTGATTACCGGTCAATGGTGTGAACCGTTAACAAGTGCGAGGGAAATCACCATTAATGTCAATGATTCCCAAGGTACCCTAGTACATTCCAGCGAATGTGAATAGATGAGATGAAGTTGAACACCCATGGAATCATTCGATCAAAGGTCAATGATGTAGACCTACTGTCGAACGTGAGCAGGCCTGCCATTGAGGCATGCAGGTCCCAAAGTACTAACTGGTTTCTAAGTCTGATTCCCAGATAATGTGTTGAAGTCGACAGGAATAGACTCGTCGAGGGAGGGCCTTGATGTATCCCCCATCAATGACATGAAACAGACATAAAGATGTAATTGGTAGAGCAAATGGACATGGACTGACACAGGTTTTGAGGCAATATATTTGGGATGGCTGACTCTCGAGGCAGATACTTCCCTTGAACACTGAGGCACAACAACAAAACATGACATGGACCAAAACTATGCAGTGGATACTGTGACTTGCGTCAAGTGACCCAAAGGAGCGAAAGGAACTCAAAGAAGTGGCTCAGTGCAGAGGTTTAGCGGATTATGATATATGCAAATGACAAAGTGTCCTGTTCAAGGGCGACTCTAAGAAGTGTTGGACGATGTTCTCAAGAGACTGCTTGGCTTGCTCCTTTCAATTTTTCCCCCATCCAGATGGACGAGTACCTCTTTTTGATTTAATGAGCTCAAGGAGGATAACACATGCTCGATATAACTCACCTTCGGTAAGTTCCTCTTCCTTTGTTTAACGAACTGGAAGAAGTAAGGGATCGGTCCCATATGGGCCTGTCGATGTGTGTTTTAACGAGTCCAAAGATAGAAAACTCGAAGGTTTTTCGAGATTATAGAGTTTGGAAAAACACTTAAAAGAGAACTCTCTCAGTTCCTTTTTCGTACATTAGTCGAACGAGACCGAAAAAGGGTTAAACTATTGCTCGAAAGACTCCCTTTCTGACCTTTTAACGAGTGTGAAAGGAAGCAAGGTCACTCGACAATATTTTCATATTTAGAGAGTCTGAAAAAAGTTTAAAGGAGACTCCAGGGGGTTCCTTTTTCGTGTGTTTGTATCCATACGGGTCCGAAAAAGAGATAAAAGTTTACCCAGATACATTCTCATGTATTTACGAGCACGAGAAAGAATAAAGACTAAGCTCTGTATGCCCCCAGCTTGAAAGCTGGTGGCTTGACTCCAGAATGATCATCAAAGACTGGAGACATGCCCCCCAAGATTCAATTCATTCACCAACTTTGAGGTTGTCACCAATTTCTGTGCTAGATGGAGAAAAAGGATACAGGTGGATGAAATGAAGGTTCAAAAACGAGACCTAACGAAAGACTCAACTCGACATCTACGAGATCTGGCGAAAGACTCAACTTGAAGGGAGAGGTGATTGTTTGATTTTTTAACGAGCTTGACATAGGAAAAGAACTATGCTCAAGGTTCCAGTTTCTATCCCTAGATTGTTGTTTCATTTTTTAATGAGCTTGCTACAGAGAAGAAAACTATGCTCAAAACCTCTGTTTCATTTTTTAACGAGCTTGCCACAGAGAAGAAAAACTATGCTCGTGACATGCCCCCAGCGTGAAATCTAGTGGCCTCTGTTTTATTTTTTAATGAGCTTGCCACAGAGAAGAGAAACTATGCTCGTTGTTTCGTCCGGATCATGTCTTCCAAGAGGATAATTCTCTGGAAGGGTACCATGTCAATCGATAAAACGTGGTCATGGCCTCCAGGAGATCTTCGCTGGATGGAAGATAATCACTCAAGAAGGAACACATATCAGGGGCTGCGATAGGAGTAAGGAGATCAGGCTCCAATAACCCTACCGAAGAAATCACCATGTCAACTACCGGATCCAAATCGTCGGAAGTTGAGGTCATGGGAGACAATGCCACATAATTGACATGCGGCGGGGGTGATACTGTCTGCATATAAGAACCACTTAGGGAGGTAACCCAGTCGGGGCCGATGAATGAAAGTTGATCAATAGTCACAATTCTTCCATTGTGAGGGAAAGATATCACACGGAAAAGGGTGGATACAAGAGCTTTCATAGCATATACATAATCCCGCTGAAGGAGCAAAGAGAAATCCAAGGGGTCTCGGACTACCATGACATCGATAAAGGCAGTTTTCCCTCCCAAAGTTACAGGAAACTGAGGAACGATCCCTAAAGGTTCACTAGTTCTTCTGTTAAAAGCTAACAGATTCTGTGTAACCGGTGCAAGTTGTGGACAACCCAAAGCGTACCAAGCAACAAAATACAAAATACTAACGGACGCACCTTCATCTATCAATGTTTGAGGAATGTCCCGACCACGAACCTATACTGTAATATGGAAAGGAATGTGGGAGGGAAGACGAGGTCCAGTTAGCACACCCCAATCAAAAAGGTTGGCTTCAGTACTTCGAGGGGGTTCCACAAGAGGAGGAGGAATGCCCCCAGGCATGGCAGAGTCTATATTAACAAGAAAAACATGGGCAGTATCGGGTTTACTCTCTAGAAGGGGAGTAGGATTGACCGATGATTGGATTGGATCGACCACACAGGCACTCTTCAAAGGAAGAGCGGGATTGACTGATGATGGAATTAGATCAATCACTTTGGCACTCTTCGGATGAAGGGTGGGACTGACCAAGGAAGGGACTGGATCAGTCACTTTAGCACTCTTTGGATGAAAGGTGGGACTGATCGAGGAAGGGACTAGATCAGCCACTTTAACACTCGTCAAAGGAGGAGTGGGATCGACCGATGGTGAAACTGGATCGACCATTGGAGTTTCATTCTCCATGGGAAGAATGGGGTCGACGGGTGGAAACAAATCGACCGCTTTGGTGTCACTCTCTAATGGGAGAGTGGGATCGACCAAGGATGAAAACAGATCGACCACTTTGGTGTCACTCTTTTGATGAAGAGCAGGGCTGATCGATGATGGAACTGGATCAGCTACTTGGGTTTTTGGTTCAATCGAGGAGGAAACTAGATTGACCACCTGATCAACCGGACTGACTGGGGATGGAACCATATTGACCAGTCCGTCAACCAACAATGGGTTGGAGGAAAGTTTACGATAACCTTTTGGAAGTTGAAGTTTTTCCAAAAGAGAAGAAGCCTCATCCATGCGAGGACAAAGGTGAGAGTAATGATTACCTTTATATAACATGCAAGGGAACTTGACAGTTTTCTTCTTCTTACCAACCTGAACATCACTAGTTGACAGGGCATCATCTACATGAACGATAGAGGCCGATGACGTGGAGGACCACATTTCTAAGACCTGGGTAAGACCGGGACAATCCCTCAGAAAGTGGTCACCCTTACAAAGGCTGCAAGGGAATTTGGGTTTTGGATTCTTCATTTTAATCTTGTTGACCTCATCAACACTCCCAGTACTATTAACAGTAACTGGTTTCTTAGAGCCAACATCTGATGTTGTTGGGGCCTTGGTCCTTTTCAGTTTCTTCTTCTTCTTTTCTTTCCGTTTCTTCTTCTTCTGATCAACCTAGCTACTTGCTTTAGAGCTTTCACTAGGCGAAGAAGGAGAAATGGAAGGAGACTTGATGGGTGAAGAAGGAAAAAATTCAACGTGAGGTTGATGTGTGGGGGGTGTATTGACATCCAAAATATTAGGTGCAACTAAAACATTGGGAGAATTTGGGATCACCGGAGTGGGGAACAACCAAACTGGTAATCCAATAGTGAGTCCTGGAAGACTCATTGTGGCAACATATGGAGGACCAAAGTTTCCAAATGAAGGAAAGGTATAAGTTTCCCTAGAATAAGGGGTTCCTCCATTGGTACTCCCAAGATTCGATGCCATTAACACTTACTCGACCTAAGGTCCACTAAGTAAAAGAAACAACATACGCTAATAGAATCTAAGAATCACAACCAAGCAAACAGGACCTTCTCTCGATGACCGTACTAGTTGGTGATGAAATCCAACATCGCATGATCAAGTCCAGAAGGGGCGGGGATAGGGTGGAACAGTTATAATGGAGACCTGCTTAACAGACTTACACCTTGGTACAAGCTTCCACGCAGTAATTGTGGATTTACCCTCCAAGGATCCCGAGTGAGTTTGACCAATGTCTTCTCCAGATAGAGTGAGACTTCCCGTCACCATCACCTTGTGTAAGACCCTAAATATTATGGCCACAAAGGTTACCAATTCGCAGTCAGCCCCTGGGCAGGAACAGTCGACAGTCCGGTCCGAACGTACAGGTAGGGTATCGAGCCTGAAATCAACTAAAAGGCTTCCACGCAGTAATTGTGTATTTACCTCAAAGTGATCCCCATAATACGATCTGACCACCACAATCAGTTAAACCACGGAGGGTTAGTCCCCATAGCTTACCCGAATGTGATCTCGTGCATAACCCCTATGTGAGAGGGGGATCCCAGGCAGACTTATATGATGACTGGATTTGACTCTCCCTAACTCAGGATGCTAGTGTTTGTTTTGGAAACTTTGGAGAGTTATGATCACAACCCTAATCCAAAGTACTAAACCTAGTCTACTATTGGTGGAGGATCATAGAAAAGAAAAAGTTCTAGGTAACTTTTAATTAGCATTGATTTTATGGCTGTTCTTTACGCAAAAGAGGTGCATGGAAGTGAAACAAATGGAATTATGACTCAGACCCAAACAATGCATCGAATATGATGAGAATTCATTTCATTTTGATGAACATCTATCTAAGGGAGAGAGAGAGTTCTTTTCACTAACAAGCAGAAATACAAAGTGTCCTCAAACAATTCTCAATCAAACCCTGATGCAACGCTAAAACTTTTGAGATGCCTTCTAACATGCACTATCAATCATGAATATGTCTTTCATTGTTTTCATATGAATAATGATTAATTCAACACGATGCTCATCTTGCTAATTACCTTCTTGTATGAATGAAAATCAAACTAGCACAAGCAAAAGTCATACAAACAATACACTCTTTCGTTGCAATCAAATCGAAAAGCGAAAGAAAAGAAACAATCAAAGGAAAAAACAAACTTCAAACCTAAAAATAAAAGGTTGAAGAACAATGATCTTTACTAAAATTGAGATGAAGAGGTCTATAGGCCTTTGATGACCTTCACCAAGGTTTTTACTCAGTTGATGAGAAGAGAAAAATAATGCATGGGTCTCAAACTCCAATCAACAAAAAAACCAATAACAATAGTGAAGAAGGCTACAAGATCCAAGTAGTAAGATGTTTATTCTTCAAGCAAAAGACAGATGTCAAGGCTGAAAGGGAAGAAACATTGGCTCACAAGGTTACTCAGCAGAGAAGACACATAGGCAAAACCCAGAAAAAGCAATTATGGAAGGTTTTTTTAGCCAAAGGGGGATGGCGCTATGTTTCCAAAGGCAAGGATTGTTATAGCACTCTGTGCAAAGATATGGGGAAGTGTTGGTGCTCTGTTAACACTAGGATAGGGGTGCCAGGGTCTAAAACTCCCAAAAATGTCAAAAAAATAAAAAAATTGCAATTCAATTCCGACAATTATGCTGAGTGTGATGAGGTAAGGAGCAAATCAGCTCATGAAACCAATCAAAAGAGGAGTGAACTAGGTCTGAAACAATCAAGGGGTAAAACTAGGTCAATGAGGAGAAAATAAAAACAAGCAGTTTCGATTTGAGGCTATCTCCCCAGTGGAGTCGCCAGTTTCTGTTGTAGGAAAATCTCCTTGCGGACAGGTAGATCGCCTCTAAGAGCTTGACCCTAACTCTATACAGAAAATGATTAACGTGGACACTGACTTCCTTTCAAATCTATCTAAGCTAATACATGGGAGGGAAGGATAACATAAGTACCTCTTTATCGACGTTTGTCCGTGCACGCTCCTAGTTGCGCTTCGATCCTTTGCTTCTCGTTGAATCTTGTGGACAAAACAACATACGACCACTTCCTACCCTATTGATATTAGCTTGAAAACAGATCTATCAATTAATGATAAGTTCTTGTAACATTAGACACAAACTAGAAATAAACAGGCCAAGCGTGTCATATTCATGAGAATAACGACAACAGTACTTACAATCGTAGATGCGAATGCGACAGCTTCGTCGAGTCCTCTTCGTCTAACCCTTGTGTGAAAGATCCACAACCTAGACCACAACAGCTTCACTGATCACTCTCCTTTGGCTGACTGCGTATTTTCTCCAAGATCATAAGTTTCATACTAGCAGTTCTTCCCCCAATCATCTATGTTCCAGCACCACTTATGAGATCATAAGTTTGGTGTGATTCTCCATTTCCATTCTCCTTTCACCATTAGAAATCTTGCTTATATAGCCTTGGAGAGGCTTTAACCACTTGAGATATCCTTGGGGAAGTTGAGGATTTGCCTCCTTCAGATGAGGCTCTGCCATAGGATCATGGCTAGACTAGGGATTCGAATCCAACTGCCTTCCAACAATGAAAAGATGCTTCCCCCATTCATCTCAACAGCTTAACAACCGCCCATAATAGGTAGCGCTCCCTCAAAAGGACCATCAGAGCATTGTAGCGCTCCCTCAAAAGGTTAAGGGAAGCGCCAGCGCTCCAAAATCTATAGCGCTCCCTCAAAAGGGCCAGGGGAGCATTAGAACGCTCCCTGACAGTGTAAGGGGGAGCCTCGGCGCTCCGAGATAGTGTAAGGGGGAGCGCTCCCCTCCAAAAACTCAGTTTTTGAGGTGCTTTCAAATGGAAAAAGGTTTGCAAGGCTGCTGACTCATTTCTCCTCTTCCAAATCAAATGTTTGAGGTGTTTCAAGTGTCCTTCTCATGTCGTTATAGGCATGACATAGGCATCATGGAAGTATTCTTTCTTTGACACTTGCGACACTTGTGAGCAACATGCGACACTTGCGACCTTTGTAATGACGACACTTGTGACACTATCAAAGTGAGTAATTTTGACGTGTAACAATCCTAACTCACAAGTATTGATTAAAAGTGCTTATGCTAGTCTTATAAGTAAACGCTTGCTGGAAAATTTAGTCTTTATATGATTTTCTGAATATAACAGTTGCTGAAATAAATATAGAGATAGAAGAAAAGACACCAAAGTCATAATCAAGACAAATGAGACATAAATAAATCCTTTATTTCATTCAAATTCTCCAAAGAGTCACTCTCTTTACAAAATTTTGTGAATAAATTCCGTACCAAAGTGAAACTTAGACATCCCTGATGGAAAATACGAAACAAAATCTAATAGAAAATAGAAAAAACTGAACTCTACAAGTTGAATCAGCTTGCCCTAGGTTGTTTCCCACTCGACTCTACAAAATAGCCTTTATTGGTCATGAAAACTAATTCACAAATAGACAAGTCTACACTGACTACTATATAGATCAACACCTCTGAAAAACAAGTGTTTGAATGATGTAATTCAACCCTGAATCTTATTGTCTACAATAAGACCCTGCTATCATAAGAAAGAGTTAGGCTTGTGAAAAATTAACGAATGAATGAAAAATGAACTATCTCAACATAAAATCAAAGAGAAAACCTTAGTATGCTTCTCCTTCTATCCTCCTTGTGTTCCTCCCTTTCCTTTTTCCTTTAAGCAAATTAGAATCGGTTGAATTAGTTCAACTACCTCATTAGATAAGTTAATTAAAAACTCAACCAACTTTTTAGTTAAGGGGGAAAGGTAATAAATCATAATAACGTTTTAAATAAATAATAACTAGTAGGTGGGAACCCTTGTGACTCCCTTTAGCTCTTAAAAATCATAACATAACTAGTTAATTAATCAAAACACCCCTCTTTGTGACTCCCATCATCACATTCATATTTGACAATTTATCTCATTGATATTTGAAATTATTTTCAAAAAATATATTAGTCATATATCCAATGAAAACATGTTGTCCAAAACTTCTGAAGTCAACTGTCATCAATAATAAATAAAATAAAACTCAATAACCATATTTTCCACTCTGAGATGCAATATTTCCTTGATTCATGTTGTCACCCTTTGATTTTTATGAAATTTCCTTTGGTTGCATTGATCCTTTAGGCCTAATCTAACTAATCACATGAGAAAAATTGTCCCCCAAATGAATTCTGGAAGACACAGATTTATCAGAGCCATTGGAGGGTGAGAAAGGGGCAGAAATGGATTTTCCTTTTTTAAGGGCATGGTGGGCCTCGGTTTTCAACCTTTTCTAGCATGAGAGGAATGAATTGGTGAGTGGACAAGTGCATCTTGGACAATTTGGTTGATAGGCAGGGGAGCAGGTAAGGACAAATTGGGCCAGCCACGATGTTGGGAGACTGATGGGTGGACAATATCTTGCCATCCATCCTTTTTGGGAACCTCGAGTTATAATGAGACATGAGGGGGAATAGGAATAATAGGGTCTTATGGATCTTGGAAGGGAGGCCTTTGAAGCCTAATTTGGACCACTCCTTGCCCAATCCAATTGAAAACTCTGGCCTGAAAAAACTGGCCTAACTCTTGTGAATCAGTGTCAAAGTGTATGGAGAATCTTGGCCTTCTTGGCCTCTATTCCAATTACCTCTCCCTCGGTTTCCTCTGCCATGGCTACCTCGGTTGAAGAAGATCATTCCTTCATGCATGATTGATTAGAAAATAGTCTCTTTAACAACCATACATGACAACTCCTTAAAAATATGAAACTGAATTTGGCTCAGCAACATATCAGACCCATGCAATCCAATCCATACAAATTGTTTAAGTGTTGTCAATGAGCAGTGGGTGACCAAAGGTTCTGAAATATGTGAGGGGTTTGTATTGAGAGAAAAATGATAAAATGAGAGGGAAAAGAATCATGGTTACTGCTCAAAGAAAACAAACAATCAACTGTAATGTAAACCAAAGAATATAAAATTGTTTTATGATCAAAAGAAAATGTGATTTCAGACTATTCTGATATAGAATTCTCTTATCTGTAATTAAATTTTAAGAACAAGGAGTGAAAACATTGATGTGGGAAGGTGAGGGGGTTGTATTTAGAAAAAAATGAATTTATGGTAGGGAAAGAGAGCGGATATTGTTCATAAAATTAATTAAGTAATCCATAAAATCATTAGATATCAATTGCAAAAGTTCCAACACCAACCAACTAGTCAGTTTGATCAAATGATCAGTTATTGTGTATAATTCAATCAATTATGTGCATTAACTTGCTCGTTGTTGATAATAAAATATTAAACACAGTGTCATCAAAACAAGACAGTATTCATTCCACAACAACCTGTAGAGGAGCTTTGTTCTTCTCATTTATCCAATTAATATTTTAAAACAATCCCCAAATGAATAAATAGTCACTTATTTTCAGTATGTTCAGTGTCAACTCATCAACCACTTTCCACGAATTATTTCAATCATCAAATACAGACTCAAAAGTTGTGCCTGATTCATCCTTCAATTCATTTAATAATTAAATTGCAATGGGGTTAAACTGTCACAGAACCTGTTTCTATCTCTGCTATGATGCATGATATTAGTCAACACATATAACAGACAGCCAAATACAACCATCAATATTTAATTGCAAAGATCTTGACTTGCCACTTAAACACACAGACAACAATCACAATTTTAATTCATACTATGCTTCGAATACACAGACCATTCAACAAAACACAGAGTACTTTTGTGACTGTACAGATCCAACTACTCTGAATCCAAACATCCATAATGCTAGGCTATCAATTAATATAACGAGGTAGAAATAGTAAGCCTGATCTCATCTCATAACTTGACCAAAATTTGCAACAAAACCATTTTGTAAAAAACCTGTGACCATCTTTGATGGCGCAATCAATAATATTCATAGCATATACATTGCATGTCCATACCATAGTCATCATGATTGCAATACTCCCATGGAAATTTAACAATACACAATCACAACAACTATCAACTCTACATAACATGTTGTAGTATCCCCACATATATTGATGCATTATGCACAAAGCATCGTTGTGCATTAATCAATTGTAAACTATTGCTAGGTTAACAATTCAACAATTAAAATGTAAGAGACAACGACTGTGCATCCAGTGAAATCTCCAATCAACCAAATTACCATGCTGAGTTTATCAAATTGATTGCCATAATAACCAATGTAGTGGCTAAATACCAAAATCAACACCACTGTCAACAAAATCAACAGAGACAAGCCATAAATTGAACATTGTTGACCATACACCAAAAACTCATAACAACCAACACTATACTCGATGGGCCATAACGACTCCCTCCATCAAAACTTGGGCTTGAGAAATCAAGGGTTTGCTCTGTGGATCGACACAAGGAAACTGGAGTCAATTCCCATCATCGTGTGAGAACCTGTGAGACCAACGGTGTACACATAGGATATACCACAAATGACTTCGCAGATAGGGTGACAATTCTCGTGATAGGAGAGACTATAAATAGAGGAGTAAGGTTCCATTTTGGCCTCGTAACACACTTAGAACATGCAGGGTATAACCCTTGTGGTTCTTCCAATCAACTAACTAACGCTAAGATAAAACATAGCTGAGAAAAAGAAATATAACCCACTGCGCAACCATCAGTAGCATGAACAACCCATACCCAAGTGAAACAATGCACAATGACACAAGATGTTTCAAAACCAGTAAACCCTATAATAGCAAAAGACTAGGTATGGTGATACGAATGCATGGAGACAACTAGTGACTCTAGGCCAAATGAAACCCTCCAACTAAAACCAAAAAGGATGACATAGATCCTTTATGGATGCTAACACTTAGAACGACCAATAACACTATGACTTCAACCATTATTTAAATAAAAACCATCAATGACTCATTCTAGAAAAATATCACAATTTTACACAGTTGCCATACTTAAGGAAGGCACAGACCCATAAATTTTGAGCCAATATCTATCTCATAACTAGAGCATATTCATGGATGGAGAAAAATAATACATCTAACCAAAATCACCTTAAAACGTGAGTTGGTCGAGCGTTTCTTCCTCTGCTTGAATGTCGGAGCTTAACCACAACAAAACACAATTGAACAATAATCCGACTAGAGTGGCGTCCAGTGGAAGGAGTAGGAGTGATGTACAGTAAATGCACGTTCCCTCCACACTCAAATTATTTAATTCCTTTGTACACACTAGCCCACTAATCCATTAATTCATTCAATCGAACCATGCATCGAATCCAACATCCACTAATTTCCAAGATGGCCACCCTCATCACATCTTACCATTTCCAAACTATACAATAATGCATGTCAACTATATAACTCAATAAATCACATAGCTATTAACTTGTTAGCTAGGATTAACAATGACGATTCTAATTTCAATGCATGTAGTGTAGCATAGTAGCATAGGTCAGTATTTTCTTTTATCGTTTTGTTTATATTGCTTTTTCCTGTTTTCAACTGCTCTTATGTTACTAACATGTATATTGTGCAGGTGTCAAAGTAATGAATCAGGGAATAGATAGCAATGGTAGAAATGGATAACATAGGCCATCATAACATGAAATTAGAGCTTAGAACAAAAAATAGCATGCTTTACCCATCATTCACTTGTCACAATTAGAACCAACTCATAAAAAGCCTTATTCATTTCTAATAAAACCAAGATCTTCATCTCATCAATGATGTAGAACCATGTAAGCGGTGTCGAATAGTAGCATAAACATGAAATACGAACTAGATCTGATATCCCAATCTACAAGGGAGTCCCACCTACTATTATTAAATATCTCATTACCTTATAATTATTAGGCTTAAGAAATACTTTGGAGGAGAAATCCTCGTTGCGATTTTAATCGTCAACAAACTGGCGACTCCACAGGGAAATTTATTCAACAAATTTAGAACTCATAACTCATTGTTTCACAGACCAAGAACAATAGGTCAAGAATATATAATCAGGAAGATTATGTGAAAGGGGAAGTGAGAGGATTTAATGGAACAAAGACTGGGAATTCAGGAATAACTCATGAAAAGTGTTAAGTATGAGGGGTTTTACCACTGTGTGCATAATTGTTCAACCGAAATCGACTCTTAACTTCAAGGATAAATTTTATGAAATTTCTTTCTTAAATTTCAAATGGATGAAGAAAAGGAAAGTAGAAGTGGGAGATAACCCAAAAATTCTTTTAGACAACAGTGGATGTAGATAAAAAATTCAAGGGTGCCTTCAGGGGAAACATCATAATAGTTGCATAAGATTGATTGTTATTGAATAAAAATTCTTTGCAGAAGTGCCACTGTGGAAGAAATGATCCAACATCTTATTTTGACTGAATTAACTAAAAGATGGTAGGAAAAAAAATCATGACAGAAGTAAAATTGCAAAAAATAAAACAACATCCATAAAAAGACAGAAATGAAAAAGCAGCAAGAAAATTTTTAACACAGAAAGCATAACTCAAACTACCGTAAAGCAGAAATGAGAAGCACAAAAATGAAATCAGAGCTAAGCTACTAGTATACAAAAAATCCAAACATCATTAGAATTTTTCATGTTGGTCCTTCATAGTGCTTCAAATGAGAATCGTTAGTGCTGTAGGAAACCAATTGCTCCCGTAAATCCTTTAGAATGTAAGAGTTAGTATCCAGGAAAAAATCAATTTTGACAGGACCCAAAAATGACACTTGGAACTCTGAGGTAATTATCTGCCCTTTGACATACATAATTAGGTCATCAAGGTAGATATGGATATCGATCAATTCATCAAGAGTTGTATGTATAGGTCCTTTAAAAGAGGTACTTGCATCAGGTAAGCCAGAAAACAGGAATTTATAAGTCATGGTACCCCAATTAGTGATAAGAGTGGTTTTGTGAACATCTGCCCCCTTTTCCTTTATTTTACTGTAACCCAAAAAATTGTCAAGGGAGGGCCTCATCTGTGACCTTACAACCTGCTACAAAATCATTTCCATATTGAGGGGAGGAAAAGGATTTCTCATAATAGCCTGGATGGAAGTGAGAAAATTAATGCAGGTTCTAATATGACCAATAGCCCTCAAAAAAGGTCCCCAATTGGAAACCCATTTAGAGTGGACTGGAAAAATAATCCCAACCCTTATGAAATTTTCCAACTCCCTTTGAAAAGTTTCTTTAAATGTAGAGTTAATAGGTCTTTGTTTTTTCCTAGCTGGTTTCATGCTTTCCTTGATGGAGATAGCATCATTTATAAGACCAGGATAAAAACCATAAAGATCCTTATAAGACCAAGCAAAAACATCTTGAAATTCACCAAGTAGCTTGGTGAACTTCGTTTCTTCTTTATCAGAACATTGGGTACTTACTTTAACATTCCTTGAAGGTTTGAGTGCCCCAATATTCAAGAAGATGGTTTCACCCACCTTCCTTCTCGACTCCTCTTTTATTTGTTTCTCTTTATTTCCTACATCACTCTATGAAAACAAACTCTCTAGAGGAATCAGGACCTTAGGAATCTTGTTGTCTTATATGGATATAATTTCCTTGGGTTTAAGAGGTTCATCTTGAATGAAAGAAAAAATGATCTCATTGTCAGGGAGGGCCTACCAAGATTCTACATTGTCAAGGATATGTGGACGATATATGGATTGAAAATAACAATCAGTCATGTGAGGCAAAGGTTGCTAATTAGGAGAAGCTGTAAAGACATCTAACTGATCAGCCATTGAATTCAACTCCTTCTTAACATGAGTGATGTTGAAAAATAATAGGTTTGAGATAAGCACCTATACAGTTTGGGTGTATCGTTTCATCAACTTGTTTGTAGGAGAGTATATCTTATGTACCAGGTTCACAACAAGCTCATAATCTCCCAAAACTGAAAGGTGGCAACAACCAATATTATAGTCATTTTAAATGCCTAATAATAAAGCTTTTAATTAAGTGACATTGTTTCTACAAGCAAAATCCAACCTCTAAGACAAATTATGAATTTTCTCTACAAGGCAAACCAAGATAATCCTAGCCCCATTACTTTCATTAGAGAATGAGCCATCGAAGTGCATGTGACAGATATCATCATCTAAATAGATTTGTTCCAAATGAATATTATCCTCCTCAACAAGGATGGAGTACACTCCTATGTCCTCTTCAATATAGTTTACATTAGGTTGTGGAACACTCTCTATGTAGGGTGAAATACTTCCCTCTCTAAGGACTATAATGTTATTACCATTCCGACGAATGGATAAATGTGTTCCATCAAGTGAGAGGTATCCACCTGTTAAGTCTTGCCAATCTCTTCCCAAGATAATTGGGTAATTTCTTACAGGCATATCGATTACTTGAATACTAAGGGTTGTCCTTATTTCAGGATGAGCGCACAAAACTAAGGTCACATCTTTAATCTCTCCTATGGTCATTTTTTGTAGACTATTATAGGAGAGCATGCTTATAGAATTTTCATTTGTAGAAGACAAGCCTAACTCTTCCATAATATTCTTCGACATCACACTTGGACCCAAACTGCCATCAATGAAGCAACAATGGGAATCTTATCCATAATCTTTCTAGAAATGTAAAAAGGGGGATTTTTTACAAGGTATATAAAGTTATGTACACCTACTTTATTCATAGAGGAATCCTCTTTGTTTACCTCTTCAAAAACATTGGCTAGAACATAAGCTTTTCCTTCCATGAATTGTTTCAGATGCATCTACTGCTCAGGGAAAACAACCATGTTGAGAAGAGTTGCATTTTCTTTGATGTTGGCCAACTGATACAAGATAAAGTACTTGGAAGAGGGGAGAGGGGAAGTTGTTCCTTGACTGTCAAAAACCTTAGGAACCAACACAGTAGAAATGGGTGAGGATGAGCTTGGGCTAGAAGAATTGTGGGGAGGATCAAGTTTTGCCTTGGGAGAATAGGCTTTGTTCCTAGTATTGATGATCATGACATCTTCTGCCTCTATGAAATCTAGGACAACAATGGTAGTTTCTGGTCTTTTACCAAATATATTATCTATGGAACTCTTCCTTAACTCACACGTGGCTTCCTCATGGTGTTCTTCACAAACGTTACACCAACTTCAAGGCAAGATAGCTTTAGGCTGAAAATTATTTTCAATTGGATTTCTAAAGGGGGGTGTAGAAGAGGATGAAGCTCCAAGGGTCAGAGGGGAGAAAGTTCCCTTTCACCCGAAATATATCATACAATTATTCATGTATTGTACCAGATGTAAGAGGGCGGACATGTTTTTCTATGTAACTGGTTCTCCCTGGGGAAGACTTGTTCTTTCAATTTGTTCTTCATACTCTGAACAAATATGCAGAGATGAACTGTGATTATCAATGGCATTTTCTTGAATCCGATGACAGTAGGGGGAAGGTAATGCATTGTAGTAATGTATGAAAGAGGTTTGGTTCTGAGGTCGAATGAGTTCATGGATTTGATTGTATAACTTGGTGAAATGCAAGTTGAAGGACTTGATGGTATCACCATCCTTATAAGTGATGCTATTGTATTCTCGTAACTTATCAGCTGGGATTTTAGATTCCCCATAAGTGGATCTGAACCAATAGATTAACTCCTCCCATGTAGACAGAATCTTAGGACGAATTTCAAAGAAATCAGCCACAACCTTTCCTTCCATAGAATTGACCAATAAGCACATGCAAGTATCATTGTCATTGCGCCTATGTTATGACAAGAATTAGAAAATGCCACCAGGTGTTTTTTTGTAGTGACAATGTTATTTCTTGAAAACCTAGGAAGATTTTCTTTGAATTTAGGAAGTGGACGAGTAGAAGGTGCTAGGTTAAGAGGAGAGGACACATGCCACAGTGTGGTTGTGGCATCTTCCTCAAACTAAAAATTCCCATACTTTTTAATGAATTTGGTGGGATTTTTGGTATATTGGATAGGGATATGGTGTTTATATAAGCTACCAATCACTGATGAAGATGAATACTGAGAAGAGGAGGCACTTCCAATCCCACCAAATCCACCACTATATGCCATCTTGTGGATGATAAATGAGGGAAATAGAGACAAACTGGACGAATCGGACAAAGTTCTCCTAATAGCACTTTGTTGGGTAGATAGCACAATGTTTCTTCTTCCAATTTCAACAATAGGATTAATTTCAAGTGATAAGCCTCTTCTTCTTCTAGAAACAAGAAAGTCTAAGGAAATGAAAGAAAGGCCAAAACTAAAGAAACAAGAAGGTTATTGTTGATTTATAGGTTGTCTACATCTAGCTTCCCAACGTTCTTGGGAACTAATATCTCACTCAATTGTTTTCTATGAATGGTTAAGATCAACACGGGTATTGGTAGTGTCTAAAATGGTGTTAAATAGGTTCAAAGCATTGTTGGTATGATCTTGAATATCAGGCTCAATATTAGGCTTCCTTGTAACAGGAACAATCATTAAGAAATAAAACAGTCAAGGAATCAATATCAAAAAAATATATGTATCGATGAAAATTGAGTATAAAATTAACCAGAGAGATATCGAAGATCTCCCTAGTATGGTCGCCAAATAAATGTTGAGGAAAAGATATGAAATGATCTTACTCAATCATTTTCTTATTCTTCTTGGCTAAAGAAAAATATACAGGAATATCACCTTATGTTTATAGCCATCAAAATTAATATCCTAACTCACAAGTATTGATTAAAAGTTCTTAGGCTAGTATTTTTATAAGTAAACGCTTGGTGGAAAATTCATTTTTTATATGATTTTCTAAATATAACAGTTGTTGAAATAAATATAGAGATAGAAGCAAAGACACCAAAGTGATAATCAAGACAGATGAGACATAAAGAAATCTTTTATTTCATTTCAATTCACCAAAGAGTCACTCTCTTTAAAAACATTCGTGAAGAAATTTGGGACCAAAGTCAAACTTAGACATCCATGATGGAACATACAAAAGGACCTCTAACAGAAAATAAAAAAACTGAACTCTACAAGTTGGATCAACTTTCCACAGATTGTTGACCACTCGACCCTGCACAATAGCCTTTGTCATTCATGTAAACTAATTCACAAATAGACAAGTCTAGACAGACTATCAAAGATAGATCAACACCTCTGAAAAAAAAGTGTATGAATGATGTAATTCAGCCCTGAATCTTGTTGTCTACAATAAGACCCTATTATCATAAAAAATAATTAGGCTTGTGATAAATTAAGGAATGAATGAAAAGTGAACTATCTCAACATAAATTCAAAGATTAGACCTTAGTATGCTTCTCCTTCTATCCTCCTCTTGTTCCTCCCTTTCCTTTTTCCTTTAAGCAAATTAAAATTGGTTGAAGTAGTTCAACTACCTCATTAGTTAAGTTAGTTAAAAAATAAAACAACTTTTTAGTTAAGGGGGAAAAGTAATAAATCATAATAAGGATTTTAAATAAATAATAACTAGTAGGTGGGACCCGTTGCGACTCCCTTTATCTCTTAACAATCATAACATAACTAGTTAATTAAGGAAAACACCCCTCCTTGTGACTCCCATCATCACATTCACATTTGACAATTTATCTCATTGATATTTGAAATTATTTTCAAAAAATATATTACTCATATATCCAAAGAAAACATGTTGTCCAAAACTTCTAAAGTAAATTGTCATCAACAATAAATAAAATAAAACTCAAAAACCATATTTTCCACTCTGAGATGTGGTGCAAACCCTGAACCTCCTGCCGAGATCCATGCAGGATCGTTCTAAATTCGCCGAAGTGGCTTCTTTGGCTCCCTGCTAAAACCTTTAACAAATACGATCCACAGGTCCTTGTGAAAACTCGCCATGAGAAACTTAACACCAGGCACGAGCCTTACACTTCCATACAACCATGGCCTAGTCTCTACACAAATGTTTTTTGCAACTCATGTGTTCACGGGTTGAAGACTCCTGACTTTTCTTCACCAAACTCCGATACCTGAGATGCAATGGGATATGGCTCATATTCGTTATCTCCCTCTACGCGTAACCATCGACTAAGGCTAAGCGCTAGCCTCACTCGCAACTCACGAGTTCGCGAGTTGAAGAGTTGAACCTTCAAGCCCTTATTTTATGAAACCTCGAGACGAGAAATTCAGAGAAGGTTTGACTCCTTCAGCACTTCTCAAAACTCGCAACTTCGTGAATTGAGTTGTTGAGCCTTTATGCTCCTTTGTTACGAGAACCCGAAGCATGAAAAGTCAACAGGGTGTTGACTCCTTCTCAAGCGACGAGTGTCCACCTGTCAACCACGCGGTCCCCACTTGATAGACGTGCCATGTGTCCCCCCGAAATCTTGGCCCTTGGCAATTTGTGACTTCTATAGTTGAAATTGATTCCTCCCAATCTCTGAAACCTCAATACGCGATATAGCGAAAAGGTTTCATCCGACGATTGTTCCTAGTTCTCGCTATTCGAGAATTAGCACAACCAAAGGATTTGGTATGCCCTCTGAACCCACGATATGCGCTACTCCATGAAGATTCATATCTAATGGTTCTCCCACGGCTTGGATCCAACGGTCTGGATCTCTTCCTCTGCTTCTCGCAACTCGCAACTTCGTGACTCCAAGAGTTTGGTCTTCCACCTACAAACTCATGAACTCAGAGTTCGTGAAATGATCCAACGAATTATGCAAAACATGATCAATGGTCCACATTTTTTTTGGATCCTAAGGTGATGAGTTCACCTATCTCTAACCACCCTGCAACTCTTATGGATCCTACGGTCCTCACAACTTCGCAAGTTCTCCCTAGAGAATTTCAACTGCTCGACTTCTTCCTCAAGAACCTCTACGAAACAAATTGGTGTTCTTACTCTAGAACTTAACCTCTGCAAGGCGACTTTGACCCCATATCCCTTTGAGTACTTCAAAAGTGCTAACCCTCTTGAGCCTTCTCTTACAACTCAATCCTTGAAAGGACTCATGTACGCACCCCTTGTGACAATCTTTCAAATACTTATTTGTATTTGATTCTTCAACTCTATGCACTCTCGCAACAACATTCCTTCACTCTTCAACCTTAGTTGAGAATTCCTAAGACTTCCAATAGCCTGCGCACTCCTTGCATGTCTTTTGTGCTTCTCCTGCACTTCTGCTAAAATGAGAAGAATTGTATCCCTCCTGAGCTTTCTGAGATAAAATTCAGAACCCTTGTCAACGCATACCTTGCGGACGTTTCACTGCACTCCTTGCAGGAACTCTCTCAGAATGAGAAACAATTGAAACTCATCATCCCTCTCAGACTTCATATATTCAACATGAAATCATACATTCAACATATGCATGGAAATAAATGCATAAACAGAGAGAATAAACCAACTGTAAGCATACCATTCAACATATGTAAACAGTAAACATCATAACACCATGAAATCTAAGTTAAGACTTCATACAGTAACTCAAATGTTCCTGTACATGGGTTCTTCTCTACAACTCTCTGCTTCAGCTCTCAGAATGATGATAATGTTCCTAATACAATGATACAATGGTGAGGGTGTCTATATCCATTTTCCCTCCTATGCTCTAAAACTGTCTAATCTCTTAATTCAAACCTACCTACTTTCATTAATTACGTATAAATTATTATGAATTTTACAGATGTGAGTAACCTCTCCATATCTGTTTACAATCTCCAAGATATAAATGTAAAGTATTCCTTCTTCCTAACTATTACATTAATTCCTTTTAAGTTTAAAATTCAAAATGGTTCTTATGAAAATGTGCTTATTTTTCCATCTGCGCTTCCAGCTGCTCCTTTGCTAGGTGTGTTCTTTTGGCCTTGTATGATGCTCCTGCATGAAGATGCAATCTTTCCTTGATTTTTTTTGTCACCCTTTGATTCTTCCAAATTTTCCTTTGGCTGCATTGAGCCTTTAGGCCTAATCTCGTTGATCACATGAGAAAAATCGTTCCTCAAATGCATCTGGGAAGACATGGATTTATCATAGCCATCGGAGGGTGAGGAAGGGGAAGCCGTGGATTTTATTTTTTCAAGGGCATGGTGGGCCTCAGGTTTCAACCTTTTCTAGCATGAGAGGATTGAATAGTTGAGTGGAAAGGTGTATCTTGTACAATCTAGTTGATAGGTGGGGGACCAGGTAAGGACAAATTGGGCCAGCCACGATGTTGGGAGACTGTCAGGTGAACTATCTCTTTCCATCCATCATTTTTTTGAACCTAGGGTTGCAATTAGACATGAGGGGGCAAGGGAATACCAGCAGCTTGTGGAGATTGGAAGGGAGGCCTTCCAGGCCTAGGTTGGGTCACTCCTTTCCCAATCCAATTGAAAAATATGGCCTGAAACAACTTACCTAACTCTTGTGAATTAGTGTCAAAGTGTATGGAGAATCTTGGCCTTATTAAGCCTCTGTTACAATTACATTTCCCTCAGTTTCCTCTTCCATGGCTACCTCAACTGAAGAAGCTCATTCCTACATGCATGACTGATTAGAAAATAATGCCTTTAACAACCATACATAACAACTTCTTAAAAATATGAAATAGATTTCATCTCAACAACATATCAGACCCATGCAATTCAATCCATACAAATTGTTTAATTGTTGTCGATCAATAGGGGCTGAACAAAGGTTCTAGGATATGCAAGGGTTTTGTATTGAGTGAAAAAATATAAAATGACAAGGAAAAGAATCATGGTTACTGCTCAAAGACAACAAACAATCAACTGTAATGTAAACCAAAGAATATAAAATTGTGTTCCGATCAAAATAAAATGTGATTTCAGACTATTCCAATATAGAATTCTCTTAACTGTAATTAAATTTTAATAACAGGGAGTAAAAAAATGGATGTGGGAAGGCGACGGGGTTGTAATTAGCGAAAAGCGAAATACTGGTCGGGAAAGAGAACATATAATGTTCATAAAATTAATTAATTAATCCATAAAATCATTATATATCAAATGCAAAAGGTCCAACACCAACCAAATAGTCATTGTGATCAAATGATCAATTACTATGTATAATTCAATCAATTTTGTGCATTAACTTGCTCATTGTTCATAATCAAATATTAAACACAGTGTCATCAAAACAAGACAGTATGCATTCCACAACAACCTCTAGAGGAGCTTTGTTCTTCTCATTTATCCAATTAATATTTTAAAACAATCCCCAAATGAA
>CBVK0101460266.1:0-11188 GCA_900067695.1 Picea abies | reverse complement strand
CAAGTAGTTGATGAGTTGGCACATACATGAGGTGTATAGTTGATGATGTTAGTACATCTTGATGAGTCATAGTTGATGTGAATTTGATGTATGGTTGATGCATGGTACATGTTGGTTCAGGTTATTGGTACATGTTGTTTGGTGTAGGTTGATTGGTACAGGTTGTTACAGGTTGTTACAAGTCATTGGTATAGGTTGACAGTGGAAGTGGTTGATTCAGTGACAGTGACAGGTTGTCTACATTTGGCATTTATATTTCAGGGTGGTTGGACAGGACAAGGACAGGTGGTTGTAGCCACCTTCTGGTTGTAGCCGGAGAACATAGGGGGTTGTAGCCTCCTTCTAGTTGTAGCCATATAATTGGGGAGTTGGAGCTTCCCTCAGGTTGTAGCCTAAGAAATTAGGGGGTTGGAGCCTCCTTCTAGTTGTATCTGGAAAACAAAGGAAGTTGGTGCTTCCAATGAATGTAACTATTAAAGACATATAGGAAAAAAACATTTCGTAGTTTTCTCCCGCTTTGGGTTTCCACGTAAAACACGGGTGTACGGTGTATGTGTATGATTGATCATTTGTTCATTGTTTATTTACTCTGCAACTATTGGATGATAATTCTGCATTGATATAACACTTGCATTTTGTGGTTGAAAAGGATTAGGTTGATCTATTATTGATTCACCCCCCCTCTTAGTAATCCAATAATTGGTATCAGAGCGGGTTCCTTCAGAAATCAGTTTAACCATTGAAAGGTAGATCATAGAGAGCAACAACATGTATAAAAATGGAATACCACAATTTGATGGACAAAAGTATCCATTTTGGAGTAGAATGATGAAAACATATATACAAGCACAGGGATTTGAAATTTGGAAATCAGTTGTAGATGGATACAAAGAACCAGCAATTCCGCCAACAAATGAAAGAGAAATAAAACTCGGGCAAAATAATTCCAAAGCCACAAATGCACCTCTGAATGGTCTTTGTGAACCAATATACACCAAAGTTATACATTGTAAATCCACTAAAGAGATTTGGGACAAACTCCAAAATATTTATGAAGGAGATTCAAAAGTCAAAGCATCAAAGCTTCAAACTTACAGAGGTCAGTTCGAACAACTAAAGATGAAGGAAAATGAGAATATTGCAGCTTACTTCTTACGAATCGATGAAACAATGAATGCAATCATAGGATTGGGAGAAGAAATTAAAGAATCTATAATTGTTCAAAAGGTACTAAGATGTCTTCCTATGAGATATAATCCTAAGATATCAGCATTAGAAGAAAGAGAAGATCTAGACTCAATAAGCATGGACGAACAACATGGAATCTTCACAACATATGAAATGAGAACTGAACAAGAAAATCCAAATATAAAAGAAGCAGCTTTCAAATCATCCAAAAGGCCAAAGCAAAATGGAAATAAAAAATAAAAAGAACATAGCAACAACAGTGACATCTCAGAAGATGATGAAGAAATGGCCAACTTTGTCAGAAGATTGAATAAGGGAACTAACGACATATATAAAAGTAAGTTTTCATTGATTTGTTTTAATTGTGATGGTATTGGTCATTTTGCTAACAAATGTCCTCATAAGAAAAATAAGAGGAATGAGGAAGATTACTCAAATAGCAAACAAACATACAAAGGCAAAAGAACCACAAAGAAAAATTTCAAGAAAAGCTTATGCACCAAAAAAGACATATCCTCGTCAGATGAAGATGAAGTCAGTGACAATGAGACAGAAAGAGTTATATTCATGGTAGTAGAATACTCTGACAAAGAAGACACCGAAGAATAATATGAATAGGCCAAAGAAGAATATGAAGAGGCAAAAGTTGACTATCGAGAAGAACGGTTGTGTCCCATAGAAGTTATAAGAAGAGAGAAGAAGAAAAAAAAGAAGCTACAAGCAGAACTAGATAAGAATCAAGACACTCAGGAACTAGAACAAATGATCACAAATTTGAAGGTTCAAATAGAAGAATATAAAATAATTGAAGAATCACTCAAAGAACAACTAGAAGAAAGAGATAGGATCATTGGAAATTTGGAAGCAGAGATTGTCACATTAAGAAAGGATCTTCAAAAGAAAAATATGCAGAACGGCTCAAAAGTTTTGGATGAAATTATTAGTAGTCAAAAACATCATCATGACAAGTCCGGACTTGGATACAATCAAACAGAAAATGGATCAAGCTTCAAAACAACAGAACAATAAACATATCCAAAAATCTATGCAGAAACAATCAAATGGGATAGGAAGATCTACAAGGAAGATTACCAGGACACTCCTCCACCGAGAAGATTTAGATTTTAGAATCAACAACCGACAGATAGACCTCGGGAAGAAGAAGGATTCAAAAGAGAAACACTTTTCAGAAGATCTTCAACTCCCAGGTATCAAACTATCATTTTTGTTTTATGTTATGCATGTAATAATTTTGGACATAAAGTTATGAATTGCAGAGCTAACAGCAGGAACATAAACAAATTTGAAAGTCATACACAAAAGGGTTATCTAAGAAGTCCTAGTGAAACACAGAGAAGAAGTTTCAACAGGTTTGAATCATTGAGCATTGAAGTGGAATGCTACAAGTGTAACAACTTTGGACACATGGCCAAAGATTTCAGAATGACAGTTCCTCCTAGAGAACCACAACAGAACAAAAATAGTCACAGACAAGAACCTCAGAAGATAACATGGATAAGAAAGCAGAATCAGTATAGCAATGAAGAATGCACACTCACTCTACAAGCCAAGCAGAAGAAATGTGGTTGGTATGTTGACAATGGTTGTTCAAAACACATGACAGGTGATAAAAATGGGTTTCTTACATTAAGAAAGGAAAGAGATGGATCAGTCTCCTTCGGAAAACTAAAATCATTGGAAAAGGAACAGTCAGAATTGGAAACAAGAATACCAAGGCAAAAAATGTTCTACTAGTAGAATATATTAAACATAATCTTCTAAGTGTGAGTCAAATGTGTGACCAAGGTCATAAAGTTACTTTCAATTCACAAAAGTGCAAGATAAAAAAAGAAGGTTCATGAAAATTGATTGCAACAGCTGCAAGAACTTCAAGCAACATATATGTACTAAGTGAAATTGGAAATGAAAAGTGTTGTCTAGGAAAGGAAGATGAAAGTTGGCTATGGCACAGAAGAATGGGTCACACAAACTTTGATAACCTTGTCAAATTCAGCAAAAGGGAATCAGTTAGAGAAATGCCCCAGATTACGAAACCAACCAACACTTTATGCAAGCATTGTCAACAATGAAAGAAAACAAAGACTAGGTTTAAATCAAAAGAATATTCAACGACAAGACCACGGAAATTGTGCATACTGATCTAGTTGGACCAACTACAACAAAGGGTTTAAAAGGTGAGAAATTCTTTATTTTATTAGTTGGTGATTATACAAGAATGAATGCAGTTTGATTTCTTAGGAATAAGTCAGAAGCTTTTGAAAACTTCGAGGTCTACAAGGAAATGGTTGAAAATGAAATGGATTCAAAAATCAAATGTTTGATATCTGATAATGGAGGAGAGTTCACTTCAAAGGAATTTATGGACTATTGCAGCAAACATGGAATAAAAAGGAAATTCTTCGTTGCTAGGACACCTCAACAGAAATGAGTTGTTGAAAGAAAGAATAGGACAGTACAGGAAATGGCTCGAACAATGTTAATGGATTCAAAATTGACAGATATCTTTTGGACACATGAACTGCATACAACATGATAATAGATTCCAAAACAGAGTAATTCTTAGAAACACCATTGCCAAAACTCCCTACGAGCTATGGAAAGGAAGACCAACAAAACAGAGTAATGGATTCAAAATTGACAGATATCTTTTGGCAATGGTGTTTCTAAGAATTACTCTATTTTGAATGTATGATAATAGAATGACAGTACATGAAATGGATCGAACAATGATAATAGATTCCAAATTGATAGATATTTTTTGGACACATGCAATGCATACATTAGTTCACATTCAAAACAGAGTAATTCTTAGAAAGACCATTGCCAAAACTCCCTAAGAGCTATGGAAAGGAAGACCAACAAATGTGAAGCACTTTAGAGTATTTGGAAGCAAATGTTGCATCAAAAGAGAAAATGGAAGAATGGGAAAGTTTGACTCTCTTGTGGACAAAGGAATACTTGTTGGTTACTCAAGTACAAGGAAAGCATACAAGTGTTACAATTTGAGGTTGAAAAAAGTTGTGGAAAGCATCAATGTAACAATTGATGAAACAGGTGGACGAGAATTAAAGGAAGAAGAAAATGAATCAATGGAACAACTTTATGAAGAAGAAGCAAAAGATGAAGAAGAAGTAGAAGGGGAAGATGAAGAGGATCGGACAGAAGTAGAAGAGAAATTTCATCAAGTGCCTCCAAATACACCTAGCAAACGAGTACTAGAAGAAGAATCCGTTCACCATAAAAAACACACCTAGCACTCTCATCTACAATTGAACCAAATAGTTTTGAAGAGAACAGCATGGATGAATTTTGGAATAAGGTCACGGATGAAGAATTGGATCAAATAGAGAAGAATGACACTTGAGAATTGGTTCCAAGACCAAAGAATAAGAATGTGATTGACACAAAGTGGGTATTCAAAAACAAATTGAATGAAGATGGACAGGTTACAAGGAACAAAGCTAGATTGGTATGTAAAGGATACGCACAGGTTGAAGGAATCGACTTTGAAGAGACATTTTCCCCAATTGCCAGAATGGAAGAAATCTTATTGCTTTTAGCTTATGCTTGCTCCAAGAATATTAAAGTATATCAGATGGATGTAAAATCATCTTTTCTGAATGGGGAACTTGAAGAAGAAGTCTACATTGAACAACTAGAAGGATTTAAGTTGTCAAAGAACGCAAATTATGTGTGTAAATTGAAGAAGGCCTTGTATGGTATAAAACAGGCTCCTAAAGCATGGTACTCTAGACTGAATAAATATCTACAACAGGAAGGGTTCAGAAAAGGAAGTGAAGACAACAACCTCTACATCAAGGTAACTCAAGATAGTATTTTATTAATTGAAGTTTATGTTGATGATATTATTTTTGGAAGCAATCATGACAGGTTAAGCCAGAAATTTGCAAAGGATGTGTAGAATGAATTTGAAATGTCGTTACTCGAAGAACTATCCTTCTTTATGGGTCTTCAGATACGTAAAAGAAACCAAAGAATTTTCATTTCTCAAACTAAGTATATCAGAGAAATGCTAAAGAGGTTCGGAATGGAAGATTGCAAACCAGTTACCACTCCTATGCAAACCAATTGAAAGTTGAGCAAAGATGATGATTCAAAGTCTACAGACCAGAGACAATACAGGTCAATGATTGGCATCTTACTATATGTGACAGCATCCAGACCAGATGTAATGCAGGAAGTTGGACAAGTGGCACAATTTGAAGAAGAACCAAAGAAAACACATGTCGCAGTAGTGAAGAGGATTTTCAGATATCTCAAAGGAATAGAAGAGTTTGGATTATGGTATCCAAAAGGAAATGATCTATCACTTACTACCTGCATAGATGTAGATTGGGCAGGTTGCATTGATGACCGACGAAGCACAAGTGGAGCAGCGTTCTACCTGGGTGAGTGTTTAGTATCATAGCTAAGAAAGAAATAATCACTAGTATCCTTATCTACAGTTGAGGCAGAGTATATTGCAGCAACAACGTGTTGTACACAGGTTCTATTGATGAAACAAACTCTGATAGATATACAGGTTGAGTATGATGATCTGATTCCAATCTATTGTGATAATACAAGTGCCATCAGTATCTCAAAGAACCCGGCGATGCACTCCAAGACAAAGAACATTCCAATCAAGTATCACTTTGTATGGGAACAAGTTGCAGAGAAGAACATTAGAGTTGAATATGTGGGCACAAAAGAACAAGTGGCAAATATCTTTACAAAACTGTTTCCATGAGAAGCCCCTGAGTATCTTCTCTAGAGACTCAAAGTAATTTCTACTCCAAAATGAATGCTTTTGAATGCTTATCTTATATGTCTTAGATTTACATGAGGAAGCACCATAAAAAGGACAGTTCATGTTAGGAGATTAGTTTTAAGAAGAGTTAAGTTAGGGGAGTATCCCCAAGGATAGTTCAGTTAGGGGAAGAAGCTCGGGATGGAAATATATCTTTGTCATTGATGACAAAAGAGGAGAGATTTATCAGATGCAAAGCATAGAGGCATGGTTCTAGGGGGAGTGATGGTCACAGGGGGAGCATGAGTGATATGACTTCAGTATTGCATGACATGACTTCAGTATTGCATGACATGACTTCAGTATTGCATCAGAGTGTTGTCATCAATGCCAAAGGGGGAGATTGTTGATTAATTGGGTTGGTTTTCATTGATGTCAACCCTTGAAGAAATTCTGGTAGAGAATTCTGGTAGCACAAAGGTTTGGGTAATGGAACCAAGTTTGTTTGATGGATAATGGTATGAATTTTGATATATTTGTAGTTAAGACTATTCTAGATGGATATTACATGTCATGTCATTTCCGATGGTATGTGGAACATCACATAACTCCTCACGGTTAGAGAGTTATGGCGATGTGAAGTTGGAGAACCCTCATGAGTCATCTAGATGCCCCAAAAGGTCAAAGTAGTCAAAGTGTTTGCAAATGAAATTACTTAAATAATAAAGTTAATGGAGAAATCCCTAAAATAAGGAAAGTGAGATGCTACATGAAAGTATAAATAAGAGGCAAGGCTCTCTCATTTAATCACACTTGAACCTATTGAATATCATTGAATATCTATTTTGTGAAAGGTTATTTGGGAAGGTATTATTGATAGAGAAAAGTGTGGCAGGAAAAGTGCGGCAGAAAAGCTACAGCAGAAAAAGTGCGGCAAAAAAAATGCAGAAAAATTGCGGCAGAAAAAGTGCAACAAAAAAATCGCGGCAGAAAAAGTGTGGCAAAAAAATCGCGGCAGAAAAAAGTGTCGTAGAAAAAGTGCGGCAAAAACATCACGGTAGAAAAAGTGTGGCAGAAAAATCACCGCAACAACATGGTTGGGGTATATTTATGAGAGATATGGCACATATTGTTTGAGGTATGTTTTGTGAGCTAGGTTTTAGCTCTTGAGATGGTATTGGATGTTCAGTATTGTTGCATATATCATATTTGTTGAGGGATACAGTTGGTATTTTGTTGTTGGTGTTTGGCATATGGGTATTGGTCTTTTGGTTGTGATGTGTTGCTGAAGTTTTTGGTTTAGCTTGAGGCTACATAACAGTGAGGTTGTGGCACATGGTTTGATTGGTTTAGCTTGAGGCTACATAACAGTGAGGTTGTGGCACATGGTTTGATGTAAGGGTTTATGGTATTTGGTTTATGGATAGAGTGATGATTTTTTATGGTTATATTGGTGTATGTATTTGGTATATGGTTGAGGGAGACAAGTAGTTGATGAGTTGACACATACATGAGGTGTATAGTTGATGATGTTGGTACATATTGATGAGTCATAGTTCATGTACATTTGTCGCATGGCTGATGCAAGGTACATGTTGGTTCAGGTTATTGGTACAGGTTGTTTGGTGCAGGTTGATTGGTACAGGTTGTTACAAGTTATTGGTACAGGTTGACAGTGGCAGTGGTTGATTCAGTGACAGTGACAAGTTATCTACATTTGGCATTTATATTTCAGGGTGGTTGGATGGGGCAAGGACAGGTGGTTTTATCCACCTTCTGGTTGTAGCCGAAGAACATAGGGGGTCGTAGCCTCCTTCTGGTTGTAGCTAGATAATTGGGGAGTTGGGACTTACCTCAGGTTGTAGCTTGAGAAATCAGGAGGTTGGAGACTCCTTCCAGATGTAGCTGGAAAAAAAAGGAATTTGTTTCTTCCAATGAATGTAACTCTTAAAGACATATAAGAAAAATAATTATGTTGTTTTCTTCCTCTTTGGGTTTCCATGTAAAACACTAGTGTATTGTGTATCAGTATGATTGTTCATTTGTTCATTGTTTATTTACTCTGCAACTATTGGATGATAATTCTACATTGATATAACACTTGCATTTTGTGGTTGAAAATGATTGGATTTCTCTATTACTAATTCACCCCCCCTCTCAGTAATCCAACAGTGCACGTGACCTTCGCGAACCAATATACATTTATCTTTCCTCTAATTGTGTAAACTCAATAGCACCTTGAGATTCTTGTTGAACTTCAATAATGTTTGTTTCTTCAAATTCATTTGGCATATTTTGTGGCCACTGAAATGGATTCTTCAACATTGTATCTTCATTTGTTGATCTTGAAATTATGTCACTTTGACTATTGAGAAAAGACTCCCACCAAACAAAATCAGTAACATCAAAGTACTCATATGTATCCTTAATGGAATTTTTTATTTCTTCCAGGTATTCAAAATAATATACATCTCTATTACGCCTCCATGCATTATGGATTTCAACAACTGATTGTAAAAATAATAACTTTGATGCAAATATTGGACGATCTGGAATGAACTTCAAAAATGATAAACCTAATGAAGGCCCCCATTCTATAGTAGTTGAATATTGTTTTCCCCATATAAGTGTTTTTCCATCAATTGTTTTGAAACAAAATTGTTGTTGGAATCTAATGTCATTAAGTTGTTCAATACATTTTTCTTCACGATGTGATCTCTGAATAAATCTCCGCATGTCAACAGTTTCTTCTAATATATGAAAAACATACTCTGGAATGTATGCTTTCTTAATACATTCAATCAATGATGGTAGACTTCCAACATTGTTCCTCTTCAATATTACTAAAAAATGATTGAACATTTGTTCAATATGATCATGAGTGTGTCCAACAAGAAGGAAACCAACTTTCACCTTTTGAAAGATTCTCATTTCAAAAAACATGCTTAGATATCCAAACACAATTTGATTTTTATTTTCACGACTAGTGTTGTCCAACTGTAGATACAGAACTTGAGAAAGATTTCCATACCAGTGAGTGAGCACATGATGAATTATGTTGATGGTCATATTTGCATCATTATGAATATTTTGAGTTGTGAAGTAAACCCTTGGACACATTTTTCCATTGAAAACCATACAACCAACCAAGTGAAACTGAATGAAATTATCTTCCTATAAATTTTTGGGTGTACGGAAAAAATTTGGTAGAAGTGTTTTCTTCTGGTCCATGCCATCAATTATCATACCTAAATATTTGTTTGAAGCATCATAACACTTCTTCCGATGTTTGTACAACTTTTGTCTTTCACTTGATTGTTGATTCTGATGTTCTTGAAGTGCTTTGACTATGGAATCTGCACGTGACATAAAATGAAAATATTGATCATATGTTTTCATAGTTGGTAACTATTTAATTTAAAAACTAGTAAATACATACCTCTTTCTGACCCTTCAGATTTATCTCTTCTTGATTTAAGAGTATTACATATACTACAAATCCCCATCCTTGACTTCTTAGGAATACGGACATTTTTTAATTGTTTCTTCCATATTCTTGTAAAATATGCATATGTAATAAAATTACCATTTCCTTCAACACCTTCAGCATATCCTTTATACAAGTTGTAGATTCCCCTCCCTGAAAAATTATCTAGAATATGTATTGTGTCTCTATCTGGCATACACTCTCCATGTTTGGAAATGAAATCACGCATTCATGACAATTTAGTTTTGTATTGGTGGATATCATGCACCCCATCAAATATGAATTTTGTATGTTCTTATTCATTGACAAATATGTCTTTCTTTTATTCAAGGCATACTTGTAGTCCATGTTTTTCAAACAATTCAATCAATTCACTTATGGAAATTGATTTAGTGAGAAATTATTTCCTAGACCTTGTATAACTAGAATGATTTGGATTGATATAAAAAGGTCTAATCATGGTCCTAGACACAATGTTTCTTTGCAATGTCTCCACTATTTCACCATCCTCACTAGGAGAATTTTCCTTATCACCAAAACGAGTATCAAGCAAAACATTGTTAGTAAACTGAACTAGAGAATGTCGATCACCTTGATTTGTTGCAGTTGAATGATTGAGAGCATCATCACCAACATAATCATTTGGAGGAAAATCATCATCAACATTGTGTCCACCATTGACATAATCATATTCATTTCTTTCAAAATCCCCACTTGAATGAAAATTTTCACCATCCTACTTAGTGCCTTGAAAATCTTCATCAGTATCTTGAAAATCCTCACTTGGAGGAAAATCACCATCAACATTGTTGCTTTTTAATTTATCACTCAGGAAAGAGTGTCCACCAATGGTGTAATCATCTTCACTACTTTGAAAATTGCCACTTGAGAGATATTCTTCATCATCCTCATTACTAGAAAGAAAATCCTCACTTGGAGGAAAATCTTCATTATCCTCATTGGTACCTTTAAAATCATCACTTGGAGGAAAATCATCATCGCCATTATTTCTTCTTTTAAATTCCTCATTCGAGAAAGATTGTCCATCATTGCCATAATCATCATAATTACTTTTAAAATCCCCACTTGGGGGGGATTCTTCATCATCCTCATTCGTGCCTTGGAAATCCTCACTTGGAGAAAAATCTTCATCAATACCTTCAAAATCCTCACTTGGAGGAAATTCATCATCACCAACATTGTTGTCTTTAAATTCTCCACTCGAGAAAAAGTGTCCACCATTGTCATAATCATCTTCACTGCTTTTAAAATTTCCACTTGAGGGAAATTTTCCATCATATTCATTGGTGCCTTGGAAATCTTCATTGGTACCTTGAAACTCCTCACTTGGAGGAAAATTTTCATCCCAGTCATTTAAACGTTGATCATAGTCTCCACTTTGACCTACATTTTTATTATTTTCATTACTATTAAACTGTTGAATAGATTTATTACCATCATATTCCTCCTCTTCATCATCGGTGCCTTCAAAGTCCTCTGATTTATGACTTTCATGAGAAACATGTTGGATAAAATTGATTTCACTATGATCAAAAATCTGACTATCTGAAAAATGTGACACCTCATTTGCATTACAAACATTCCTATCGCATTTCCTAGTCCCAACAGAAGAGGTGTGTGAACAATTTGTTGATGTCTCAGAAATAAAATCTTCTTTATATGACGAAGCCATCCCTTCTCTCTAAGAAAATAGAATGATACAAATGTTCACCCACCCTATG
>CBVK0101460263.1:0-15391 GCA_900067695.1 Picea abies | reverse complement strand
AAATTCCTAACTTTAGAGGGAGTTACCACCTCCAAGGGGTAGTCAGCTGGAGAAATAAAACTAAGCACCCTAAGAATGGGGACTAAAAGGACATGCCATGAATTTCCACCTGAGGGGATCTAGGTAACTTCTAACCAACACTTATACATCAAGTCATCCCATCATGAACACCTAAAAAGAAATAATCACATGTTGGGCACATCAGAGTGGTCACATAGCATGAAACAATGTAGGGTACATTGCAGAGAATCTGGGGTGTAACGGGTCTCAAAAGAACATGAAGATAAAGTGTTGCAAGTGAGTGCCATCCATGTGACCAAAAAGTATCAAAATCAACTTATAATCCATTCACCATTATGCAGGGTTCCAATAGCTATTCCAAATTAAACCGACTTCAAGGAATCAATTATTGCTTAGGTGAGCTATGAAGTGTTGATGCAAGAAGTTAAAGTTTTGTAGTATCAAAAATTTCCCATAATATAACCAGAATAATCAGTGCTATTAATACTATTCATGTTTTGTATAAAATCAAGATTATAGATGACAAAAGAAACTCGGATCTATACTATATTATGTTAGTGATGCAAAACATGAAAGTTTCAGGCTTTAGCACTTATTATCTTCTCTTTAAAAAGTAGTTGATATGCCAAAGAAACACAATGATTGCCAGTGAATGGAATCCTAATTTAGATAATTTTAAGTGGTTACAAACATCTATTTAGACTTCCATTAACCTTATTTAGTAGATTTAAACTTTAGATTAGTATAAACCCTTAATAATTACTCCAACACTTAAACATTACTAGTCTCCTTAACCCTTGAACAGTGAATATAAGAAGATAAAAAGCACTTAAAACATAAGTTTTTGGCACTTTATGGTAGGTTGTTCAAGAATATTTGTCATTTACATGCTTCTTAGGATTATTTAGATCATAGAATTGGAAAAACTTTGTGAAAATAAGCATTCAATATTCATTTAGCTATGATCAAACCATTAACCAGAAATTTGTCAATCATATGTAAATTTCTAACCACATGATTCATTGGTATGTGAGAGCATAATCAATCCATTCATCATTTTTATACTAAATCCATCCGTCCATAAGAAAATTAAACTAGAGATCAACTTCACACATCAATGATTAATGCTAGAAAATAAATTGACGCCTTAGAAGGTAATTTCAATCAACGACATGTGCAATATATCAAATCATCGATGTAGAAGATGCATTTATTAGGTTCATTAGACATCAATAACTAGATCTATATGACTTATTTGAAAGGAAATGTTAAATCTAGATCAATCATCCAAGTGATGAGTCATTTTTTAACGAAAGGAGGGTATTAGCAAATCAACATAGGGTTTGATCTATGAAAATGAGATGATTTTCATTCAAAACAAATCCATTCTAGCTAGATGTTCAAGAATAATAACCTACTGAATTTGTAATAAGAGCAATCTAGATCTATTGAAATAAAACTCTTGAAACTCTAGATTGCGAAAAAAAACAAAAAATAAAAAGGGAAATTGAATAAATGTTTTGTGGTTGAAGAAGTCAAATAGAGAATATTGATGCCTAACAAACTTGGGCTATGGGGAACACTATATCTAATATTGAGTGCAGTTCATATGTCTAATGTGTCAAATACAAAGGCACCGAGAAGGATTGTCTTATGAGAATTGACTAAGACAAGAGAAACCCTCAAATACGGTTCGGGGTGTTGGTCCTAAGAGAATCCAACCCAAGTAGTACAAGGTGACCTCTATATGTATCCTAGTTTAAGAGGGTACAACCCTAGGATGCCCACACTCAATGCAAAAACACAAAATGTAAATTATCACAAAGAACTAGGCAAGATGGACTCTACCTTAGTTTCCTCCTCAATGGAGCATGGTGCCCTTCTATAACCTTGTAGTAGCTCCTTCTTCCAGCATACCTGCAAAATAACAAGTGTCTTCTACTATAACCTTGAACACACACTTAATAAGAGATAGAATTCATAATAGAAGCAAAGTTAAACTAGTCTCTTTCAACTATTCTCCAACAAATACAAATGAGGAGGAGCCATCTTTAAATAGATAAGGTGTCTCACTAAACAATGTTTGAATACCATGTACTAGTACAAAACCATAAGCTAATGCCATGTGTTGACGTAAAACCATGGGAAAATACAATGAGTGGCCATAAAATCATAAAACAAAACCTCCATAGAAGGATCACCCTCCATAAAATTCTCAACCATCAACAAGAAGTCACACATGTGGTCCATAAGAGCTCATAAACAAGTGCACCCTCCCCAAAAATGTGCTAACAACCTCCAAAAACCAAATGCATGGTCAACAAGAGGTCTAGGAACAAGGGCACCCCTTCATCAAACTCCATGAAGCAAGGGATAATGAATTGCAAGGTGAAGTGTGCCCCAAAGGAGGATGACATCATGTAGCATGTGTGGCACATCAAGTGAAGTGCTCTAAAGTAACTACCATGTGTGGAAAAATAAGCTAGGAACTCCATCAATAAATGGGAAAGTGTGTTGGGTATGTGTTATATTCTTTGCATGTGTGTGTGTGGGCACGTCAGATATGACAAGTGCGTCTGACGATCCCTCTAGTAGTTCTCTTTGTGTTGTGTGCGCCGAGTGCTTTCCTAGGGGGGTCCCAAGAGGGGCAGGTATGCCCCCCCTATTTACTCGCAGCGCCCCAAAATATTTTTTGGGGCGGTTTTTACTATTTTTAGCGGTTTTGTAAATTAATCCCAAATTAAGAATTAGGGTTTTGGTGTCTACAGAATACCTAAAACCATTGTATATATATTGTATGGTGAATGGTGAAATTTGAGATATAATGAATATAAGAAAGGTTTTCTCGGCTGAGGGTTTCTAGTATAAAATCTCTATGTACTCTGTGTTTGAGTCATTGATTCAATTTTGTTTTTCTTAAGAATCTATATGCATTGCTTTACTTCACAGGTTTAAAACTTACAAAGTGGAATCATAACCAACTCATATCATCTCATAACAACCTATAACCACCTCATAACAGACCCCAACAACCTCACACATGTGGTCAACAAGGCACAGTAAGACACACATGTAAGAATGTGTATCCAAGAAAGTGTGTCCTCCAAGAGTGGTCCATGTGGCACATCATGATGATGATGTAGAGTCACCATAATCATCCAATGCACTGTCATGGATCCCAAAGCAATGACACATACCCCAATGGAGTACATGGATCCCATGAAAAATGGCACAAATCCAAATGTAGATAGATGTAACTATATATAGGTACATGAGTCCAAAGGAAATATCATGGATCCCAATACAGTGTCCTATATCCCAAGGGGGGTACAAAAATCTCAAGGCATGGTACATAGATCCCAAGGCATAGATGTGACACCAGATACATGTACATGAATCCCAATGCAATGCACCCACTTATAGTGGTGTTCTAAGCCCTTTAAAAGTCATTAGGTTATTAACACACAACGATTTCTTCTAGAAAAAAACATAACACAAATTGATTTTAATATTTGTCTAAGTTTTACCATTGAAGAACAACCTTAACCATTCTACATGTGACAAATCTTAAGAAAAGAGGTATTTCCTAGATCACTAGGTTAAAGGTAGGTGATGTGATGGATAACTTATGGAATGAGAGGAGGAAACTTCATGTATTGACCATCAAAGTGATGTAATATGGTGTATAGGTATTTAATCTAGCTTTCATGAGATAGGAATTTTCAATACATAAGCCTTTAAGAAGGAGCTTTATCTTTGAGTTACCATTTCCTTGGCATTGCTTCTTACTATCCCTTTCTTTGCCTTTTATTTCTTTATTTAATTTATAATATACCTTTTTCTTTATATATGTATAGTCAAGCATGGAACTGGGGGCAGTGGCCTCATAGCGAGGTGGAACAACCTAACTAGAGACATGACGATGCTATTAAAGGATAGTTATGTCCCCATGGTATGAGGAGGAAAATAGTAAAATAATTAATGTTATAAAGTGTTATTAGATCTCACTTTAGTATTTACCATGTTCACAACTAGCTCATAATTTTTAACACCTTGTCTAGGTATCAAACCTATATGATGAGAGGATAGCATAGCAAGTGAAGTGAACAAGATAAACCAAATTAATAAGAACATGTGCAATGAAATCATAGTGTACTAACTGCAAGTGCATGTATCATTTGAGGTGTATGAAGGAAGAGTTGATATATCATCATTGAATCATCTGATGGGGAGTGAGGAAAGACCATCATATGTCTGAAAGAGAAAACTGAAAGAGTAAGTCTATGTCCATAGAATATGAGTAAGAGAGCTCATGCAAGAAGAAACACCACACCCCTTGAGAGGGTTCCTCTAGAAGTTGTTTATCGTGAGGGGGAAGCACACAACTTTATGTTCAATGAAAACTAGGAAATCCCTTAAGATGCATGGTTTTCCTTGTGATTTTTACAAGGCTATGTGGCATACGGTAGGGTATGATTTATGGTGTCTAGAATCTAAGTCCTTTTCCATAGGTTTTCTATGGAGTCCCTTAACCAAGGTTTGATTAACTTTATTTTGAATAATGCTACTAGAGATTCTATACGTAGGAGGCATCCTTTAACTTTGTTGAGTTTTTCCTACAAAATTATGGATAACATTGTTGTGTTGCAGGTGAGGGATGTAGCTAAGAATATTGTGCATAGGGAGCAAAAAAGCATTGTACAGAGGTGCTTTATTATGGATGTTAGGATTTCGGCATGGGAGGTTATGAAGTGGGCCAAGGAGACTGTCTAGCAAGGTCTCTTTTTGAAGATTGGTTTTGGCAATGCCCATGATTGGATTGATTGGACTTTCGTTACTAATATGTTGAATTTCTTGGGTTTTGGTCCACAATGTGTGGGTATGGTTAATACATTTTTTTCATTATACCTCTACTTTCATTTAAGTGAATAACACTTTCTCCCCGTACTCACATTTTCAAATCTAAAGAAAGGGTGCTCATTGGCACCCTATATTTATATGTTGACAACAAATTCCCTTGGTTATTTATTGGATTTTTCTTTTTTGCAAAGTCAGTTGAGGGGTGTGTCTCTATTGGATGATACGAAGATGGTGAACAATCATTTTACAAGTAATTTTCTCCCTTATGTGCGAGTTGATCAGGTTTGGTGGCTAATGCTAAAGGTTGTTTGTCGATATTTTGTGAGGCCTCTGGGGATATTATTAGTGATTGTAAGATGGATTATTATCTAGTTGGTCTTGATGGCTCTCTCCACGGACTCTAGCAGCATGAAATTTTGTTCACCTCAATTTTATAGTCAAATATCTTGGCATCCCATTTGGTGTAGGTCTTTCCTCAGTTTCCATGTGGGACTGGTGTCTAGAATGGTTTCAACATAAGCTTCTCTTATAATAGTGCAAGGATATTCCATTTGCTAGCAAGTTGATTGCGGTGGGAAGGATTACCTAGGCTTGTCATATTTATTATGTGTCTTTTTGGCTTCCTAGTAGGGATCGGTTCATCAGTTGGAGAAATTGATATTCTCATACTTCTTATGGGTCAAGTATGGTGGAGGCATGGGGTTTGATTATGTTTCCCAGGGATGTATGTATTATGCCCAAGGATGAGGTAGGTCTTAAGTTGATTGATATGGAAACTCAGGGGAGCATTTGGGTAGCTAAGTGGGTGATTCATTGTTTAGAGGAGTCCTCTCCTTAGCATGTCCTTATGAGGCATCAATTACTTTTGGTACAACATATTGGTAGATTCAAGGGGGCCTTTGGGTTATGTGATATCATCGTAGATCCTCATAATTTCCAAATAGTTGGCTCTTTCATTTTCAGGGATATCTAGTCAACATGGAGGACAATAGATGGTTTGGTGATGCGGAAGATGTTAATTAGTTGAGTGGGGTGGAATTCATCTAGAAGGTTGACTTGGAGTTGAAAGGTGCAACACACTTGTTGTTGATCTCCCTCGCTTTCGGGTGTGGTGATTGAGTCAAAAAAAAATTAGATGGATCTGTGAAATGCCAACTATCGTTTTTGGAAGCATCGATGCTTCTTCGGAAGATGTTAATTAGTTGAGTGGGGTGGAATTCATCTAGAAGGTTGACTTGGAGTTGAAAGGTGCAACACACTTGTTGTTGATCTCCCTCGCTTTCGAGTGTGGTGATTGAGTCAAAAAAAAATTAGATGGATCTGTGAAATGCCAACTATCGTTTTTGGAAGCATCGATGCTTCTTAGCTTGTGAGTATGCCCTTTCTTCTACAAATTGACCTACTATTATTGAGATTGTTGGTCTCATCCTATAGGAGGATCTATTCAAGATGAACATAGACATGTCATAGTCCTTTTGGCATGATTGGCAATGGAGTTTTGGGTGCCGCTTGGCTAAAGTATGATTCTCGTAAATTGTAATTGATTCTTCATTAGCATCATAATCTTGGTTTAGTGTTTAATACTCAATGGGTGTCTTCTAATGTTGAGAACTATTGGATCTGGAGATTGCATAGTGTGTGATTGATGCAGATTCCCTACAATCTTCGAGTGTTTACTTGGGGGGTGCTATAACAAGGACTTTATACTAAGGCCCACCTAGCTAAGAGTGGCCTCTAAAATGGGTTTTTTGTTAGCTTTCAGGGTTACTCTGAAAGTGTTCACACCATGCTTGGGTTTTGTTAGCTTTCAGGGTTACTCTGAAAGTGTTCACACCATGCTTGGGGTGGTTAATGATATTTTGGGTACATGGTGTACAATCATCCCCCCCAGATGGTTCAATATGGATTGGAACATGAGAGATAGTCCTTAATGTATTTGCACAGTTGAGATAGTTTGTTAAGTGGATGCTTGACCTTAGATGTTTGTTGGTTTAGTATTCTTACTTAAGCATTGGATTTCTCTTAATAGTGTGGTGGAGACCCTTCATTGGGGCCCCATGAAGGATCCACTTGCTTACAAATCACCCTACATGGGATGAGAAGCATTGTGTAGCTTGGAGGAGAGAACGAGGATTGGAGATGGCTCAAAGATGCTTGTGACTTCAACAATATTCTTGTAGGGGTAGTTGATATGTAGAGTACACTACGTAATAAGATCAATGGAGTCTGTAGAGGTTTGTGATGGATGGATGTGGACTTGCCTTACATAGCTAAATCACCTTGGAGCCACTATTATGCTTGACATCACCTTGGAGCATAACGCATGTAATTTAGAGTATAGTGTCTCACTTCCCTTGACCTACAAGTGTTCATTGTAGGTTGTTTGTAAGGGCTAAGACCCACATTGTATCGTTGGCCTCCTTTACCTCTCATATAAATAGAGGAAGGGGAGACTCTTTCCATACATATGTGTTCACTCACTCACATGTATTCACCAATGAGATGTGCCCTAGAGAAGAGTGTGCACTAGCCTCTCTTTCTCTATATATCTCTAGAGTCTTCACATGTGCTCTCTCTCTCTCTCTCTCTCAAGTCACTAGGTTTTCTTGGAGTATCTTGGAACATCTTGGAGGTCTAGTGTTAGTTTTTATCCCTTAGACACTGGAGATTAGAGTTTTGTGATAAAACCTTATGATAGAATTGTGAAGAAGAAGAGAAAGAGAGGACGTCTTGCCTTGGAGAATGTGTTGGAGTGATTCTTGCATAATGGATCTTCTTGATTACTAGGGTTTTGTTGATTTTCCCTAGGTAGGATTTGGAGAGGTGGGAGGATTTGTACTAGCCTTGAAAGAAGGCTATGGTATGTACATGTACTTCATCTTGAGCATATTAATGAAGTTTCTAGTTGTCCAAAATTTGTCCAATATCCAGATTTGATTCAGTTATATATGTTATTTATGCATTGTTATCGATAGCCATATATGTCTTGGTGATTTGACATAAGTAAAAGGGAAATTGTTAAGTAATTTGACATCTAAGTCAAGAATATAAGGGGTTTATTTTACTATTTCCATACTGCCATTGCAATGTTTTTATTATCACTGTAAAAGAGTATTTTCAGAAATAGTTACTGGCTAATAAATTGTCCTAAAAGGGTTGGCACGTATCCCTTTGGTTTGGTTCTTTTCTCCTTGAATTGTTAGGAATTTTGGGTTGTTTGGAAGAAAAATATTGTGTTCTTTCTGCTATTGTTTTGTACCTTTTTTTACAACAGCCCTAAGGATTAAAATTCACAGGGATAAGACCCAAGAAACCTTCTAGGTTGAAGGTGAAATTTTTGTTTTACATTGATTTTGAATTCCAAGAAATTTTCAGACTTTGTCCTTCTTGTCTCAGGGAAAAAATGATGAAAATTTTATTTTGGGATTCTTCTTTGGCTAGGTCTTGTTGGGAGCATGTTCAAATAGATCTATTAGATATTCTTCAAGAGCAATTATATTAATGTGTTGTGTTGTTGGGTGACCCTGAATCTGTGGTCCAATCTTCTCTTAGTGGTATCTAGCACTGCTTGAGAATTTCAACCTTGTTTGTTCTCTGGAAGATTTGGTGCAAATATGTTTCTGAGAATGAGATTAGCTCTTTGTCTACCTTTTTTTTTATGTGGAGAGAAAATGTACATATGTAGTTGTTGGCAAAAAAAAATTGTTGATGGACACCAATAGATTTTGTTGTTGTTGTTGTTGTTTTAAGGAAGAGGTTGTAAATACCATCGTATATACCATTTTTCTTTTTGTTTTCACTTGATGTAAATATTTTTTGTAAATATAAGAAATATTTTTCAAAAATTAAAAACAAAAAACCAAAAAAAAAACTATGAATTTGGTGAGAATAACATATAGGATTTGCTGAGAGTAACATATATTGTTTTCTTGAAAATGAGATTAGCATATGGTAAGAAAGGAGGAGATGTTGCCAAAAAAGTGTCGGGGCTCTACATCATTGAATACCAAGTGAAGTCATAATAGGAGGAGATAGCATAACAATAAAATAGGTAAAGAGCCTCAAAATTTTAATTTCAAATTAGTGGTAATTGGGTCATTTAATTGCATGCTTATGAACCCACCATAAATAATCACGAAGAGCAGATTTTAGAGTTACCATCTACGGAATTGAAGGCCATTGAAAATGAGAGGTATGTTAATGAACCTACGGAGTAAGTGCAGAATTGTCTCTATACATGGGACATGTTTATGGTAAACACATGAATTGGCATTATGACATACTTGAATCAATGCAATGGTGCATTCGATGAGTGATGCATGTATAGTGAATGATATTTTAATGCATTTAATGTATTGATAGTTCAAGTGACTGAATTATTAATCTGTTATAATTTTGAAATCATTTCAATTGTTATTTTATATATTGCAATGAAAAAAAATCTATACATGATTCCTCACAGTTTTTTTGGTTGGATGAAACTTTATCAGGAGGGACATAATTGTAGGTAGAATTGTCTTGGATATGACAGTGAGATGACGAATTTATCTAATATGGACATATGATAGATGTTGTAAACTAGAAATCACAGGAAGGATGCTACTTTATTGATATTGGAAGCCTATAATATCATTTGATCACCCATTAGGGGGATTTTGAAGTAAAAAATGGGACTCAAAAAAAAATGTACTATCAAAATCAACTTTAAAATAACCAATAAGATTCAAGATGATGACGTCAACCATACGGGTAAATGTTTTTGGAGGAAAAGGAAGAAAACTATTTTTTTAATCATATTTTTTACTTATCTCCTTTTAGGTTTACTCAAATTTCAAGTGTAGGCACTCGTTGGATGCATAATTAAATTTTGCATCCAATGAGTACCCACTCTTCATACTTTTGATAGACCTGCGGTGAGAAAATAAAAATACATGAAAAAATGTGTTTTCATGTATTTACATTTTATCTCATTGTGGGTCTATCAAAAGTATGCAGAGTTGGTACTTGTTGGGTGCGGAATTTAATTTTGCATCCAACGAGTGTCTACACTTGAAATTTGAGTAAACCTAAAAGGAGATAAGTAAAAAATACGATTAAAAAAAATAGTTTTCTATCTTTCCCTTTGAAAATTCATAACTCTTATTTTGTTATTTTAACTATTATTTTATTATTTTCCTTGGGGGGGCATTTTAGACCTCAAATTTTTCCTAATACATGAGTTATGATATGTTATGTTAGAGAAAGCTGGTGGGACGCCCTGACAGTGAGAATTTATAAGTTTGTGTTTTTCTTAAAGAATTTATAAGTTTGTGCTTTTCTTATGCAAAAAAGCCTTGGCAAATGATGGATCGTCTGAGAGACTGTTTAGCATAGAAATGGATGTCTACGCCTGGAGGGTGAGTGACTACATGGAAGAGGTTGCTTGAATGAATTTATTGTGAAAGATTCATGTTACATGCTAGACAGAATCATGAATGCATTATATACATTGGGTGTGTCCGAGAAAACAAAAGAGCTAAATCTTGTGGGTTGTGGCAGCCATATGAAGTATATACATATTCATACATATAAGTATTGTGCTAAATTACATACTTTAACTTGTTTTATCGATATATATGTTTCAATTATGAACTTAAAATTTATAGATTGGAATTCATATCGATGAAATATTTAATACATAGAAATGGCTATGATATGCATGTTTACTTTGATAATTGTTGTAGGCATATGTTAGAATGCTAAAGGTTTAGAGGTGTACCAAGACAGTAAAGAGGATGACATCGTAGGTATAGTTAAAAAATGAAGACAAATATTATTGCAATAAAATAACACCAAGGATGGTGTTATTCCAAGGGGGAGGGAAGCAATGTCCTAGTTTTGACCATCTTGAATAATCTATATTTAATTATGTTTAAATGTGTTTGCATAGATATTTTATTACTATGCCTTATTCACACCATGAGATAGGCATACCATGGTGATTTGAATACTTTTAAAGGTTTTTATTTTGCAATTAATAAAAACAACAACGTTGACTAAGCATGAACACCTAAAGGGGCTATGATACCACAAGAGGGGGAAGGTGAGGGGGTCTAAGAGAATTTTTACATGCCTAGAATTTTATGTTTTTATTCTACCCATGTTGACATTATAACATTCATTGTTTCACGATATTGAGCCTAGCCTATAGTCTAAATTGGAGATAAGAGAAGTGGATGAGACCAACTCCTAGATCTACGCAATCACCCCCTACATTATGATAAATTTGTCTCACATAATTAAAACAAAAAGAAATTGTCTTATGACTCTTGCTTGCCATATTTCACTCACACAAAGAAATGAAAATTTGAATGGGAAGAGATGATTAATTTTTAGAGAAGAGAAAAAAGAGGAAAACAAAGTTTTTTCCTGGAAAAAAAAAGGCTACCATACTATGGAATGGAAAGGCCATGAAAGGAAGCCATTAGAAACTTGAGAAGAGCCAACAACTCAGAAAATTTTTACTAGAGCTAATAGACCATAGCTTGGACTTTTCTATGCCCACACTGAAGAGCACTACAGGGAGAGACTTATAAGGTACTGTTGAACAGAGAAGGAAGAATTCTCCTTGTGTTGTGTGAGAGTATCGCGGGTTCCAAATAGTTGTTATGTTTACAAGAACTCAACAATGGAATACTTGGTTAGTTTTCTTATTGCTTCTGAAATGGAGAGACTAGCCTAAGAATTTTTCATTATTCTTCTTCACCGTAGTGGTCTCATAATCTTGCTAGGCGGTAGTGTCTGCAAAGGACTACCTACAGTTGGGTGGAAAATTGCTCTATCTCAATGAATTGCTTATTATTCAACTTTTGGAAAAGATACTGAAAATTCTTGTCATGTTATGAGTATAATTTTATATTCCTTATGGTTGAAGGCATCATAATTAGCTACAAAAATCACGAGTAAATGGGATATTGTTTATAATCAATTAGAATGCAATATGTATATGGAATTATATAACTAAAGATCATATGAGCTAACTGATTAGCAATAGAATTGTGTGTAGTTTGGGATTTCTTATTATTTTACTATTAGAGAATTATATTGGAATTCCCTATTATGTTTCGATGAATAAAGTGTATTTATTCTTTCCAACAATAGATACAGAGTTCTTGATAATACCACTGTCACCTGTAGGAGTGGATCACAGTAGGATTCATAGATGTAACCCTGTAACTAAATTTATGGAATACAAATAATTCTTGGTGTAAATACCCATAAAAATTCATAATATAAATTTGATAGTACTCCTGTGCACCTCCATCTTTGAATTGAGATTTTATTCCCTGATATAGGGACAAATCTTCACAATGTGAAATCTCATTGATGCAATGTTGCTATTTCTGAGTTGTCTGTTGCCTAAAATTCTGCATTTTATAAATGATCATTTATCTGTGATTCATTTATATAGAATATTTGTTGCACAAGGCCATAAGCAACCTGAGCTTTTGAGGACTTCGTCATTGTAGGTTTATTAATATTTGTGGTTGATAAATCGATTATTCTATAACAAGCTATTTAATTTGTCTGCCAGTCAGTCTTGAGTTGGAGATCATCAATGGAATTTGGTGATGTAGCTTTCAAGTACATTTATTACCATTATTTCCTTCAAACCACATTTGTAGGGCAATGTTGTAACGAAAATAATCACAAAGTTTAGCCCAAGAGGCAAAGGCAACCCATCAAAGTTAAAGCCATCATGACTGGGGATCTCGATTCTATGAAAGTAATGCATGATTGGAGATCAATGTCAACCAACTCATAGGAAATTGTTTTGCTCTTGTAGCTTAAGTATGTTATTTGGGGAGTTTATCAAACGTTGATGCAGGTGATGTATTTCACATTTCGCAAGGTATGATAGTCAGTGGTCAGGAACTCTGAACTTTAATAAATTGTATTGGCCCTAAACTCCAAATAGTTGATTTAAAAGATGTTTTCATGGCTAGATGCTCCAAGGGACCTTTTGGAAAGAGGCTTTCCATACCTGATTTAGAGCTTGAGTTCTTATAGTACCAAGAAGCTAAATATCACTAGACAGATTTTGGCATTTCTCACAACGAATTTGAACATCAATATTTATGTATCTAGCTTGAGATGAGTCAAGAATGCTCTAAATCTGCTCAACTAAATCCTCTTTGAAGTTGGTTCAATCTGACACTGCTCAATTTGCTCATAGTAAACTATTAAGCAGATTGACTTTCTTTCCACAGCCCATGGCACTCCATATGTCCACTCTATTCCAATATCTTTGTTTAGAACCAGCAATAATTGAAACAAATCTTGGATAATCAATGACAATGTTGAAGTGGGAAGCAAGCATTTCTTGCAAGTATGGATATTGATAGTTGAGATTACTAGACAAAGTTGTATGGATGTTAAATACTAGAACTGTCAACTTGCTTGTAGTTCTTCAACCCTATTTGTGTCCTTTTCCTGATTTGCAAACGATTTCCATGCTTGAACTCATAGAGAATTGTATTACATGGTTTTCAAATAGTGAACAACAAACAGATATGGTGGAAACTCTATGACAAAATTATTTGACCAAAATGATTAATGGCAGTAGATTCGATGTATTTTCTGTTGGGAAGAAGAAGCATGTTCATCCTTTTCCTACAGAATTAAATAAAGACCATAATGAAAATTTGGAATGGCTAAGGTGCATTATTATTAAGGTTTGATGGGAGTTGCTCTTGGATGATGCAACAAGTAAGTCATAATTATGGAATTCTTTTAACATGTATATATGGTTGGGTACTAAGTGCATTTAAATTGTGCTATGGATGATGATTTTATTCCATATATGAGGCTCAAACACTCTAGACTGATTGAGACTTCAAATATATAATGGAAAGATTTATAAGTTTATTGTCCAACATATAAACCTCTTCACCATTCTAACGTTGTTGGAGTAATCATAATTCAATTTCTTATTATGCTGGCCTCACTTTCGGGGTCATGCATGGCCCTATAGAAAGCACTAATATTTGCAGCCTCTACAACATCTCTGGCACACCTGTGACAGTCCTGTTTATGTATTTTTTGTCTCTCTATTTTTTATATCAGAAATAAGATTTGCTTTTGGAAGGGCCAAGGGTCCAAAACTCCACGTAATAATAAATGTAATTTATACCTCATCTAAAGGATCTTATCGGACACCAGGATAGAAGATTGAATATAGTCAGGGTAGATGAACTAGATAGAAAAGAAAGTAGGGGTCTAAGAATCACCAATATTACCAGTACTGTAAGGTAATCTTCAACAGCAATGGCCCAATATAATAGAAATAGTGTTTCTGACCAAAGGAAATTTAAAAAAAATCTCAGATGACTTTTAAGGGGCTTAAACAAATTATCCACTTACTCCAATCAAACCCTAACCAAGACGAGTATCTAGCCAATGCATAAGACAATTTCTATTCATGCATTTGTTCATAGATCCCTGGTGTTTTAAGTTTTAACAGACCAGCAGCTTAATAAAGGCCATATAATAGCTGCTAAGGAAGGGCTTCAGACCTTAAACATGCATATGGGACTCCCTTTTGTTCCTTCAGCTATTAACAGATCAAATGCATTGCCAAACATTGAACCTTTAGGGAATTTTACTTTCATTGCAGCAAGAAAAAGATGACATGCATAATTATTAACAACACATAATTTCACATAAAATTGTCCCAACAGGAGTTGAAAATGGGTAATTGCAACACTTATGCATGGATATACTTCACTTAAATAAACCCTTTAAATATAGATAGTAAGCCCCAACATATGCAACAGCAACAAAGCAATGCTTCAGGAGTGTAGCAAAAGCACCATGAAAAAATATGGTTTCATAGAATTTGATGGTTAAAACTTAATAGAATCATTGTTTTGAACTTTGAAGTTGTTTCTGGATTCTAGATGTCAATTATTGGAGTTAGAACATTGAATGGGCATGGAAACATAAGAATAATGAGATGGAGTTCTACTAAAAGAATGATAAACTACTTAAATCCAATCATTCACACAATCACCTGAACATGCCATCTGTGTGAAAAGAATATTATTACAAAAGTCCAAAGGTGAGAAAAAAAAGCACCTCGGACAACAGGATCAAACAAAAAACATGGAGAGCACATTGATCAAGTGTTGATTCATGGAAACTATCAACTGAAGGCAAGCTCCCTCAAATGCAATCTTCCAGAGAAACTTAGGAAGGTCTGGATAGCCCTTCTCCTCCTCCCATCCCTCACTAAGAATTTCTAACCACTAAAAAGAGAAAGTTCAGTGCATCAAAGCCAATCATTTTCTATGAATCCCTACTATCCTTTTCATGGTTGGAGATTGCTTCAGAGAAAGATGCCTCTGAAGAAGTTGCAGACTGGGGTAAAACATTGTCCAAATCAGAAGCTAACAATGTACCCTTGCCACTTGAATCCTTTGTGGTAACCTCTATTCCTCTATTCTGGTACTGATGGTAACCTCTATTCCTC
>CBVK0101460185.1:0-10468 GCA_900067695.1 Picea abies | reverse complement strand
AGAAACTCCAAGTTGATAAAACTTGGAAAGGGATCTTCAACGAGTCATCCTGGGCAGGGATGTTTCAGACATCTAGAGTTTATTTCCATCCATTGCATGGCTAGTCCTAATTCATTCCATATTATCCATTCAGATGGTGGATCTTCAAGTTATTTTTCAAATGTTGGCCACTTGGTGTCCAAAGGGGCACCCTTTGTAACGTATTCCTAACCTTTCTCCTTTCTTTCCGTTTTGTATTATTTCATTTGATGAATGTTTTTCATTTAATAGTTATTTTACTTGTGTACTTGTTGTATAGTAATTTAATTTATGTGATTATTGTTAATAGAATTTCATTTATTTCATTATTGCTTCTATACATGTATTTATGTTGGATATTGGTGAGCAATCGATTTTGTAGATTTTGAAATTCTCGTATGTTCTCCTTCAAAAATATCGAACATCCATCCCCATGTGGATCCAGATGTTGACCACCTATTTATACTAGGGGTCAACTCCATGTACCATGAACTTGTGTACCTTGGGGTACAATATTTTTTTGAAGACTTTTGTTTCTACAAGGAATTTTTTTCCCTCGGCGCGTCCTTTTGTAATAGGAATGTTTGCTCCCCCACGTGGGATAATAATGTGATAGGTCAGAATGAATCGTATTTTAGTTATTTTCCTAGGACTTTATCATTAGGGAAGTCCTTTCATCGAGTGTTTTTTATCCTCGGGTAATTTTTAATTACCCTTGAGTTTTTCACTCACAATAATCCTCCAAAGTGATGAAAGGCATTCTAATGATCAATCCCAATGGGTGAATAGGATCTAACAATATTATAAATTACCATTCTAGATATCGTATAGATTCTTACGTAATTCCGTCCATTTTTAATAGTTTTTTTTTATTATTAAAATTACCCATTTAATAGTAATTTTAATTAAATTTGATGTAAAAATGTAAAGATTTAGTCCTAGGGGATTTTGATAGGGGTGTGAGTACTCAAAATAAATTTCAAGATACCCCCTACACCCTTGGACCAAGTTTCAGCTCAATTGGACAATTTTTTCTAAGTCTTTGTTCATGAGGAGTCCAAGTCAGTCTAGAGTCAGCAATTAATTGCTTTAATTTGGCTAAGTAAAAATGCAAAAAATTGTAAAAAGGGATTAAAGAAATCAAAGAGAGTGGGAAAGGTTTCCTAACCTTTTTCTTAAGTTGGAAAAGTAATTTTCCACTTAAAGAACCCCCCTTTGCTTATCCAACAACTTGAAGTGGTGTTCCCTAGTAAAAGTGTGCCCCCTTGCTAATTGGCACATGGGAAATACAAAGTTTAAGTGAAAAAGCCACATAAACCCTAATTTTTCCCCCCTTGGTGTCTAAACTCATGTTTTACCATAGGAAAAGGTGTTTTCCCCATTTCCCCCTCACCCCTCAAACCCTAACTCACTACCAAAACCCTAAAAGTGACTCTTCCTTGACTTTGTCTATTTCTCTTGGATGTGTGACACTTGTAACTCATCCAAGAAAGGTATCAATTCTCTCTCAATTATAAAAGAATGCCTACCCCTCCTCAATATACATCTATTCTTATAGCAACTTCACTATGCCCAAATCTCTCCCACTCCTCTCTCTCTCTCTATCCCATTTCTTGTAATTTTGTTGCAAGTATTTGCATGCCATTTTTTTATGAATAAAGGAAGCTTTGGAGGAACACCATATTGGCATTGGGAGTCTTCTTGATATTATTGTTATTGAGGTGATATTTCTTTGTTTCTAGTGTTTTTTCTTGTTAAATTTCCTAAATTAAGAGATCCATAGGAAAGTATTTTGCTTGGTAGAAAAAATAGAAGTATTTATATTTGTTTTAGTGAAGTGGTTTTAATAGAACTAGTAAAGTATTTTACTTGTTTATTATATATACTCACCTCTTAATTGGATTTGTAGCAAGTTTGGCACCATTTACAGGTCACCAAGGTGCTCAAACAAGTAGATTTCAGATCTGGAAATTTACTTGTTGGGCCAACATAAGCCTCCAAATATTTATGTTCTTCTCCTTCATCTTTCTCCCTTGTTTCGAGGAATTTAAGTTCTAAAAATAGCATAAAAATATACATTTACTGTTCATATTTTTACATATAAATTTATGTTTTGTACTAACAAAAATTTCTAAATATGTTCAAGTACTTTTGCAGCATTTCCAGCAAGAATTAGCTTGTTGTTTATTGCAAGTTCTCGCCAGAACAAGAGGAGGTGTTCCCCATTTTCGGCCTCAAAACAATCCAAAAGGTCCTCCCAAGCTGGGATTTCAAAACCCTCTTCTTCTCTCATATATTCCAAGCATTGTAAGCAGCCCAAGAGAGTCTCTTGGGCTTGCCTTCTTCTCTAAAAAGTTAATTTTTTGTTTGTAAATAATTAATTTGCCTACACCTTGCAAAGTGATTTGGCATTGCCAATCCATGCAAAATCGTAAGGCCATGATAGATTAATTTTATTTTTTTTCTTTCATTCTTTTGCCCCACTCGTACTTAAGGAAAGGGTGTGTGGCTAGGTGAAATATTTCTACTTTCAAGTCATTATATTTTTCTTTGATTTATTTTTCCCACACCTTGCAAAGTGATTTGGCCTAGCCAATCCATGCAATATCGTAAGGCTTGCATTACTTGTATAATTTGTTAATATCTTTTAATTTGGGAAGTAATCATATTCTACAACTTTTAAGTTGGAAGTAATCATATCTAGTTTAACTAGGCAACCAAACTGATACAACTTTCACCATCAAAAAGGGTGACTTGTGGAAGCTACAAGGAGTGGAAGTCGGGGATGGCTTCACAGCACTCATTTTCCTCCATGCTTGAGCACCCAAGATTTCTGGATTGACCTATGGAGCTATGGAATTACCTTGCTTTTCCTTCTTCTTGATCACCCAACAATCTTTTTGGTCAAAGCGGTAAGAGTTTAGGGGTAAACACATAGTCTAGGCTTGCATCCTCACCTAATTAAACTAAGGCTTAAAACTTTTCTAAAAATCTACCTACACAACCTTTACTTTTCAATTTAAATCATCTTAATACAATTTGCGTAAGTTTACTTTCATGAAATTTACTTTTTAAAGCTCTCATCCACTTTGCAAGTCGAATTACTTTACTAAGTTGGGTGCATCTACTTTCAAGTTACATATCTCTAAGGTTGTGCACTATCTCTATTTGGGCATTTTACTTTCAAATTTTTTCATCTCTCAATTGCTTTCAAGTTATTTATGTTACTTTCTTTCTTTGTGGATAATCTTATGCTTCATTGTATATTGGATCTAATTATTGTTTTAGTTGTGCAATTATCTAAGTTTTTAGTTCCATCGTATATCTGTTCTTAACATTTTTCATTTGTGTATTTCATTTCATAATTTTTGAAAGTGTAGATTATATTATTTATTTATTTGTGAATAATTCATAGCATTTTTATTAATTGTATATTTGTTGTATAATATCATTGACTCCATTTACCCAACCTTTAGGCACTAGTCTTAATTGAGTTTGTGGGTAAAGACGTTTGATTGTCATTAAACTTTTGCATTGCATTGTTGATTGTCATTTAGGTTAGGTCCCCCTAACTCAAGATTTAAAATTAACTCCTAGAAAACTTAATCAACTTAACTTATTTAAGTAGGGTCTATCACCCTTGGCTTCCCTAGGAGTGAGCCTAGATGGAAGAAGTCCAAGTCGAGGTGACAGTGGCTTTGGACTTAGGCTTGTGCCTCCAAGGACACATCAAATGGGTTGGAGGCTTCTCCATGTTAGTAGGTGTGTATAAGGATGGAAATATCTTTGGAACCATTGTCAGGGATAAGTCTCTTATCCTTGGTTAATAGAAAACTCTAATTTATTCTTTAAAAACTAATTAATAAAACTTTCCCCTGATTTTTTTTTACTTGAGTTATTTTATTCGACATTGCTTACTCTCCAAGTAACAACTCCATCTAAAAGTTATTTGAAGTATACTACCAGGAGAAATCCTCTTTCTCCTCATAGCCTACTTGAAAGTCATGGAGAAGAAGCAATCTTTGATACACATCTCTTGTTTGTACATAATAATCCTACAACTTTTTGTTTTCCTTTTTGTTTTTGCTTTGCTTGATGCTTCTTGTTTGGTTAGAATAAACTTGATCATTTGGTGACTCCACTTCAAAATCATTTGTCAAAGTATTCTTCAAGAAGGAACTCACAACTCGCTTAGCTTCATCCATGAACTTGAAAGGGTTTTTGGAAAAAGTTAGCCAAGCTTTCTTCTCGTAGGATCCTTAATAATCTTTGGGTCCCAGTCCTTTTCTTTAGACTTTTCTTTTTGCTTAATGAATCTAGTTTAGAAATAGATGATTTTTATAAACCTATTGACTTTTCAAGAATAATTGGTTATCCTCGTGAACCTCCTGAAATAGCTATTGAAAATTTCCTGATTTTCGTAATTATGGTGATGTTAATTCTCGCATTGAAGCCTTTGGGCAGTGTGTTAGTGAGTGGTGTGATCCACATGTTCATGAGGATGTTCTACTGAAATTGTTTGTCTTGAATCTTGTTGAGGAATATGCTTATGATTGGTTCCATGATACGGATGATTGTGAGTTTAAGACCATACAGGATTTGATGCATGCATTTTTAGAGAGATTTGGGTATGATCAAGTTGAAACTTACAATGAATTGGTTGATTCTTTTATGGAAAAATGGAAGGGGAAGGAACCTCCAGATGTAGAAACAATCAATTCATATATAAAGATAGATACTTCACCAAACCCCCATTGAGGAGCTAAAATAAATCATTCACACCATGCAGTTTTCCCATGCAAAACAGTTTGAGTCCATGGAGGAACAGTGGAATGCTATGGAGGCTTGCATTGCAGAGGAAGAAGCTTGTATTGAATATTTAGATCTTGTAGAGCTATAACTTCACAAACAACATGAAGAAGAATTCCATTTGGAAATTCCGGAGGAAATTGAGTTTAAAGTTATTGAATATCTAGATGATTCAAATCCCCGCTCTCCTCTCGAAGAACCAATCTCTTCATAGAAGATATCCGACAACCTTGATGAAAATAGTGAAGTGGTTCCTTTGAAATTTTCATTTACAACCTCTCAACGAATAGAGGACTTAATACAGGATGATGGGAAAATGGAAGGCAACTCCAGTTTATCAATTTCATATCATTATGAACAGTGGTTGGCCTTCCACCATGACGGTCATATGCAACAAGGTATCTGAATTTCACAAGGCTTTTCAAACTTCAATGTTTGCTTGAATAGAGGAAGATGCATGATTCTTGGGTGGTTCATTCTCACAAGAAACTCCAAGTTGATCAAACTTGGAACGGGATCTTCAATGAGTCATCACGGACAAGGATGTTTCATACATATGGGGTTTCATTCCATCCATTGCATGGCTGGTCCTATCTCATTCCATCTTAGCCATTCGGATGGTGGATCCTCAAGCTATTTTTCAAATGTTGGCCACTTGGTGTCCAAAGGAGCACCCTTTGTAACATATTCATAACCTTTCTCCTTTCTTTCAGTTTTGTATTATTTCATTTGATGAATGTTTTTCATTGTATAGTTATTTTACTTGTTTATTTGTTGTATAGTAATTTTATTTATCTGATTATTGTTAATAGCATTTCATTTATTTCATTACTGCTTCTATACATGTATTTATGTTGGATATTGGTGAGAAATCGATTTTGTAGATTCAGAAGTTCTCGTATGCTCTTCTTCAAAAAGATAGAACACACGTCCCCATGTGGAGCCAGATGTTGACCACCTATTTAGACTTGTCGTCAACTCCATGTACCATGAAGTTGTGTACCTTGGGGTACAACGTTTTTTTGAAGACTCCTGGTTCTACAAGGAATTTGTTTCCCCAGGCACGTCCTTTTCTAATCGAAATGTTCACTCCCCTACGTGGGATAATAATGTAATAGGTCAGCATGAGTCATATTTTAGTTAGTTTCCTAAGACTTTATCATTAGGGAAGTCCTTTCATCGAGTGTTTTTTATACTCGGGTAATTTTTAATTACCCTTGAGTTTTTCACTCACAATAATCCTTGAAAGTGGTGAAAGTCATTCTAATGATCGATCCCAATGGGTGACTAGGGTCTAGGAATATTTTAAATGACCATGATAGACATCTTCTAGACTTTTTTGGAATTCCATCGAGTTTTAATAGTTTTTTTTTTATTTATTAAAATTACCCATTTAATGGTAATTTTAATTAAATTTGATGTAAAAATGTAAAAATTTGGTCCTAGGGGATTTTTATAGGGGTGTGAGTACTCAAAAGAAATGGAAAGAGGCCCCTTACACCCTTGGACCAAGTTTCATCTCAATTGGACAAGTTTTGTTAGGTCTTTGTTCATGGGGAATCCAAGTCATTCTAGAGTGAGCAATTAATTGTTTTAATTTGGCTAAGTAAAAATGCCAAAAATTGTAAAAATGGATTAAAGACATCGGAGAGAGTGGAAAAGGTTTCCTAAACATTTTCCTAATTTGGAAAAGTAATTTTCCACTTAAAGAACCCCCGCTTTTCTTAGACAACTTAAAGTGGTGTTCCCTAGTAAAAGTGTGCCCCCCTTACTAATTGGCACATGGGAAATAAAAAGTTTAAGTGAAAAATCCATATAAACCCTAATTTATTCCCCCTTGGTGTCTAAAATCATGTTTTACCATAGGAAAAGGTGTTTTCCCCCTTTCCCCCTCACCCCTCGAACCCTAACTCACTACCAAAACCCTAAAAGTAACTCTTCCTTGACTTTGTTTATTTCTCTTGGATGTGTGACACTTGTAACTCATCCAAGAAGGGTCTCTCTTCTCTCCCCAAGTATAAACGAATCCCTACCCCTCCTCATTTCACATATATTCTCAGAGAAACTCCACTATGCCCAAATCTCTCCCACTCCTCTCTCTCTCTCTTTCCCAGTTCTTCTAGTTTTGCTGCAAGTATTTGCATGCATAATTTTTATAAAAAAAGGAAGCTTTGGAGAAACATCGTCTTGGAATTGGGAGTATTCTTGATGTTATTATTATTGAGGTGATATTGCTTTGTTTCTGGTGTTTTTTCTTGTTAAATTTCCTAGATTAAGAGATCCATAGCAAAGTATTTTGCTTGGTAGAATAAGTAGAAGTATTTCTATTTGTTTTAGTGAAGTAGTTTTAATAGAACTAGTAAAGTATTTTAATTGTTTATTAGATCTAATCACCTCTTGATTGGCTTTGTAGCAAGTTTGGCACCATTTGCAGGTCACCAAGGTGCTCAAACAAGTAGATTTCAGATTTGGAAATTTACTTGTTGGACCAACATAAACCTCCAAAAATTTATGTTATTTTCCTTCATATTTCTCTATTGATTTGAGACATTTTATGTTCTGAAAATAGCATAAAATATATACATTTATTGTTCATGTTTTTACATATAAATTTATGTTTTGTACTAACAGAAATTTCTGAATATTTTCAAGTACTTTTGCAACATTTCCAGCAAGCATTAGCTTGTTGTTTTTTGGAGGTTCTCACCAAAACAAGGGGAGGTGCTGCCCATTTTGGGCCTCAAAATACTCCAAAAGAGACTCCCAAGTTGGGGTTTCAAAACCCTCTTCTTCTCTCATCTCTTCCAAGCATTGTAAGGATCCCAAGAGAGTCTCTTGGGCTTTCCTTCTTCTCTAAAAAGTTAATTTTCTGTTTGTAAATAATTAATTTCCCTACACCTTGCAAAGTGATTTGGCCTTTCCAATCCATGCAAAATTGTGAGGCTAGGATAGATTAATTTTATGTTTTTTCTTTCATTCTTTTTCCCCACTTGTCCTTAAGGAAAGGGTGTGTGGCTAGGTGCAATCTCTCTTCTTTCAATTCATTTTATTTTGTTTTGATTTGTTTTTCCTACACCTTGCAAAGTGATTTGGCCTATCCAATCCATGCAATATCGTAAGGTTTGCATTACTTGTATAATTTTTTAATATCTTTTAATTTGGGAAGTAATCATATTCTGCAACTTTTAAGTTGGAAGTACTCGTATCTAGTTTAACTAGGCACCCAAACTGATACAACTTTCACCATCAAAAAGGGTGACTTGTGGAAGCTAAAGGGTGTAGAAGTTGGGGACAGCTTCACGGCACTCAATGTCCTCCCTGCTTGAGCACCCAAGCATTATGGATTGACCTGTGGAGCTAGGGAAGGACCTTGCTTTTCCTTCTTCTTGAGCACCCAGCAGTCCTTTTGGTCAAAGTAGTAAGAGTTTAGGGGTAGACACATAGTCTAGACTTGCATCCTCACATAATTAAACTAAGGCTTAAAACTCTTCTAAAAATATACCTACACAACCTTTACTTTTCAATTTAAATCATCTTAATACAATTTGTGTAAATTTACTTTCATGCAATTTAATTTTTAAATCTCTCATCCACTTTGCAAGTCGAATTACTTTAGTAATTTTGGTGCATCTACTTTCAATTTACATATCTCTAAGGTTGTGCACTATCTCTATTTGGGCATTTTACTTTCAAAGTTGTGCATCTTTCAATTGCTTTCAAGTTTTTTTAAGTTACTTTGTTTCTTTGTGGATAATCTTATGCTTCATTGTATATTGGATCTAATTATTCTTTTAGTTATGAAATTATCTAAGTTGTTAGTTCCATTGTATATTTGTTCTTAACATTTTTCATTTGTATATTTCATTTCATAATTGTTTAGAGTGTAGATTATATTCTTTATTTCTTTGTGAATAGTTCATAGCATTGTTATTAATTGTATATTTGTTGTGTAATCTCATTGACTCCATTTACCCAACCTTTAGGCACTAGTCTTAATTGAGTTTGTGGGTAAAGAGGTTTGTTTGTCATTAAACTTTTGCATTGCATTTTTTATCAACATTTAGGTTAGGGATCCCTAACTCAAGATTTAAAATTAACTCCTAGAACACTTAATCAACTTAACTTAGTTAAGTAGGGTCTACACCCCTTGGCTTCCCTAGGAGTGAGCCTAGATGGAAGTAATCCAAGTCGAGGTGATAGTGGGTTTGTACTTAGGCTTGTGCATCCAAGGACACACCAAGTGGGTTGGAGACTTATCCACATTAGTAGGTGTGTATAAGGAAGGAAACAGGGTGATCTATGCCAAGTTTTTCTTTTGCAAATAGCACATAGCCCTGCATTATTTAGTTATCTTTATCCTTTCGTTTTGTGAGTCATACGCCATCCCTCATATCTCTTTTCCACATGTTGGTCAATTCTTTAGCGACTTTGTAATATAAGTCAAATATTTTCTCGCCGGATGCTATTGATGGGTCGAATATTGTCTATGAGGTTGGTTCACATGAATCGACCAGTTTGAATTTTGTGTATGTAATTAGCTTTGAAGTGTTGTCCTTTCTATGAATTGTTTTCTTCTTCTTCTTCTTCTCTTTCTTTTTATTACTTTGTTGTTCATTGTTTTTATTTGCTTCTTGATCTTGGTCTTTACTAGAGTCATTACCTTTGTTTGCTTGATCATCATTCTGGGGGGTTTCTTCATTATTTCCCCCTCTATCTGTCTTTGTTTGTGTGTTGATCTCGGGATCTGTTTCATTATTCTTTCCATCCTTTCCATTGTTGTCTTGGCTAGCTGCATCATTCTTCTCTTTGTTATAATTTTTCTCTAGGGGATTTGATCGGTTTTTCTGAGGGGGAAGACTTGTTTACTTAGGTGATCATTTCTTAGCATTATTATATCCTTTATCATGTTCAACAATTTGTTGAGTCGACTGCTCTGATCCATTCTGTGTATCCTGCTCCTTCGCTATATGTTTCTCATGTTAGTCTTTTCTTGTTTCTTTGTCATATTTCTTGGGGAGATCAGCTCCACTTGCTAGCATTGTAATAGGCTCATTGTCCATTGATTTCTATGCTAGGTTGGTGTGTTCTAACCCATGATTATTTGTATCCCCTTGTCCTTCTACTTCTGTATGTGTTTATGTCTCATTTTTTGTAGACATGTCGGGGTGATTCAACTGGTTTATTTTAGTCAGATCAGTTTCTGCTTGAGTGAGGTCGGCTAGAGTCGACTTGTTCGCAAGCGCTAACTCAACTGAGTGATGCTTTGTACCTACTCCATTTTGCATGGCCTCTTTGAATTCCTCTAAGCCAACTTGACTGGATTTTTCTTGGTCTCTTCCACTGGGTGAAAGATCTGAGATAGTCTCTTAAGAGTACACTTGGAAGTGTCCTTTCCTTGGTTTCTTTTTGGGTTTGGGGACTACTTTTTTTGTTGTTCTTTCTTCAATAATTGGAGCAGGTTCAATCGAAGGCAACTCCCTCGTTAGTTCAATTGTACTTTCCCTTGTTACTTTCCTCTCTAGAACTAGTTTAGTACTTGGTTCGGGTCTATTTGTCTGTTGGAAATACTAAAACAACTGAGAGGGGGGGGATGAATCAGTTGTTTATAAGCTTAAACAATTTTATGCCTTTTAAACAATTA
>CBVK0101460142.1:0-11140 GCA_900067695.1 Picea abies | reverse complement strand
AGCCCCTTCCTTCATATGTCCTTGGGTTGTGCCCTTGTGCTAATGCACGAATGTGGGCACAGGTAAGAGTGGTTTCAACCCAACCCGCTTTTCTCCCGCAATCCTCCTCCAACTGACATGTACCCTATTACTAAAACAACGGTTGAAATTGTGGCCCGCTCAAGGAAAATTATCCTCTGTGTAAGTTTTGGCTCTACAATCCTTCCCAATAGTTTATCTCACGATCTTGATGATAACATCTAAATCGACGCTTCAGATCTACACCTTTTCGACCTACTGACCAGATCTGCTCCTCCTAGATCAATGGTTGTGATCTCTTCACAATTTCAGACTTCGGGTTTTTGAAATCTCAAACCCATCTCCTCCCGTATGTCAATCTCCTAGAGTTAACTAACTACAAAAACTTGTCTCACAAATCAATGGCTTTGCTCCTCCTTCAAATGTTTGACCTTTCAACCTAGACCAATGGTCCAACGACCCTCTCCTCGATCGACGATCAAGATTTCCTCCAGGGCTTTGGACTTATGATATTTCAAATCTCAAACCTCTTTCCTCCAACGACATTCACTCAAAGTCTAATATCCCCTGATGTGTTTCCTTCTGATCCAACGATCGAGGATTACTTCAGGATTTTACCCGGAGTTAACATATTTTCACCGTGTCTCCTCCAAATCCAACGGCTATGAATCACTTTGAGAATTTACCCGGAGTTCATGGATTCGCGCCATGTCTCCCTTAGATTTGAGAATTTACCCGGAGTTCATGGATTCGCGCCATGTCTCCCTTAGATCTCAACAGTCCATATTTTTCCTCGGGACTTCAGGTCTTTGCACTCTAGCAATTTCAATTCTCAAACTGAAGACTCACTTCAACTTTTCCCCGGAGTGCAAGATCTGTTGACAAGTGTCTCCTCACAGATAAAAGACTCACATCTCTTCGGTTGTTCGTGCTCCACCTGTTTCAAGTCTCAACTTCCTCCTTCCTCTAGATCTTTCGATCTACTGACATGTACCTTCCTAGCTTCAACAATCCATATATGCTCTGGCTCTCCATCTCTCCATGCTCCTGGAGTTTCAAGTCTCAAACTTGACTCTTTATGCGCTCATGGTATCTGACGGTTCATGCTTGATCAATCCAACGACTAAGATTCTGCTTCAGTTTTTCGGGGCTCCAGACTTCGGGAATATCAAGTTTCAAACCGCTCTCCCTCCCAAGCTTACAACAACTAATGTTTATGATTCCTCTTAGCAATTCGAAGCTTGATCTACACTTCCGATGATCTGACCGATCAGATATATCCCGCTGATCAGATGGTTGAGTTTCTATTCTAGGGTTCTGTACTTCAGGAATCTCAATTTTCAACTCTGATAGCTTCTCTCTCCTCTGTACACAAAGTACTAAGGCTCACGCATTTCCTTCTGATCCGATGACTATTGGTCTCTTTCCACTCTGGTCCAATGATCACGGTCGTTCTTCCTCCCGAGCTTCTGATATCTCTCTACCTTCTTTTGGATCTCCCGACCCATTGACATGTATTCTATTTGGATCCAACGGTCCATACTTCTCCTTCACAAATCGGGATTTCACGACTTTGCATATCCTTCTCTCCTATGCAAATCCAAAGGTTAAAGATCATGCACGTTCCTCTGGATCCAACGACTATTGATCCATGTGCTCAAATCTAATGGCTAAGAATCACATTCTCCTTCACTTATTCTTCCTCTGCTTGGATGTAAATCCAATGGTCCAACTTCTTCTCCACAACGAATCAGATGAATGTTGTTGCTCCTCCTCCTGAGCTTCCACCTTCCCCCGACTTAGAATATTTTTTCAGTGTTCAAAAGGTCTCAGCCTTTGAGCTTCCTCCTGCGAGTCTATCTCTTGGTCTCACTTCACTCTTGTAGCGTTATCCCTCCTTTGAGTTTTCAAACTTAGCATAAGTCTGACTCTTTTGAAATCTCTACGTTATATCTTCTGAGCTTGACCTCCTCGAAGGTTTCTATCTCCCACACACACCTTGTGTTCTTGGGATTTCATCAAACTCAGAATCTTGAAGGATTTCTTGGACAATAAATACTTCTCGCCCCCCTGGCGTTCTTCTGCTCGATGCACTCCTTACAGAGATTTTCCTCATAGAGTATTCAACAAATCTGTCTCTCTCGAACATGACACAAAGTTCTTATGTGCACACTTGCAATGGCTCAATGCCCACCTGGCAGAGCTCTATAGAGTCCTCAGTAACTATGGTTCACACTCCAAACTCGATAAAGAGTTCTTCTCGTTCACTCCTTGCACTTTCGTTGATGAAGGTTCAACGATATCCCTCTTGAGCTTTCCCTTGAGGTTAAACCTATGTCAAAGCACTCTTTGCGGACTGTGTGTACTCCTTGCACTCAGAAACTCAAAGACTAGAAACAATTGAAACTCATATAATACTTCACCAGTGACACATTCAAACCATGAAAATGCATAAAAACATGTAAACACATAAACACACGATATGTAGGAAAAACTATTTTTTTATTATTTTTGTGTGTCTATACAGATGTTTACAAAAACTAGACTGTAACAAAGTCTCAGTTCTCTCAGCTCTCTCTCCCAGAACTATTTTTCCTCCTAAATACTCTCTACCTAGACCTCTCTATCATTCTCTACCTATCTAAAATCTGATACAATATCTCCTTACAAAAGAGGGGCTCTGCGAGCTCGTCGTCTCTCACCTAACCTCATCTATTACATTAAAGTTTCATAAATGTTTACCCAGAACTGACAACGATCTGGGCCTGCTACAAGAAACCCTTTAAGGAAATCCAACCACTACCTGTACAAAGGTATGGCCTGGCATTTACATCCTTACAACATGAAAATCTGTATAGGATTATTTCAAATTTAAAAATGGGAGGATTAATGCCTCTCCCTTTCTCCACTGTGTGTTTGCATGTTGTCGTGCTGGCGCTTTTGCTGAGGTGGATTGATGCTCCTACATCATACTCCCCTTCTAGGAAAAACATGAGCTCCTCTTCTCCAGTGTGCTGGCGCTTTTGCTGAGGTGGATTGATGCTCCTACATCATACTCCCCTTCTAGGAAAAACATGAGCTCCTCTTCTCCATTGTTGAAATCCTCCTGGATCCCAAATTCTCTCCTGGAGTTGTCCTCTTGCTCCTCTCCAACTATGTTGTTTTTACTTCTTATTTCTCTTCTATTTCTTCCCTACTACTATGGAAAGATATCCTCTCTTCAAATCCCTTTTTCTGACTGCTTCTGCTGACCTCAACATTAGCTTCATGGTCTCCTCTATCACTTTGTCCAGCTACTCCAGTGGATAACTCTTCTTATGCAGTCTTCTCGGATTCACTTTCTTATCAATGGGTAGATCAAATCGATCCCCCATGTTGTCTTTATCTCCCTTTGTGGCATTGATTTGATACTCTATTGCAGATTCTAGTCTTGCAGTCTCATCACCAAGCTACTACTCGGCTTCCTCTTCTGACATATCTCCAGTCTCATCACCAAGCTACTACTCGGCTTCCTCTTCTGACATATCTCCAATTTCCTTCAACCGTTCCTTCGGCTGGTATGCTCCTCCATCTTCTTCCAACTTGACCTATTGGATGTGCAAAATTTTCACCATTACTCTTCTTTCTAGGGCTTCTAGTTCTGCATACATATCATACAATTCCATTATGATTGCTTCCTCTTCTTTTGTAAGCTCCAATTCTACAGTCATCTCCTGTTTGGCTTCCTGGCTAAAATTTTCGAGCCATTCTTCTGAATTCTCATCTTCTCCTACTAGGGTAGACATCAGTGTCTGCTCCATTTATTCTTCTTTGACAGTTTTTATTGGTTGTCTTTCTTCTTCTGCTACACTTTCATCATGTGCATTGGTCTTCACTTGACTGCTTATCAGAAATATCTTGATCCCTCCAATAATTAGAATGCTCCTTTGATCTTCTTCTTTTGTGATGGAAGTATTTAAATTCTCATTGTCTCCATTCACATGGTCTACAAATCCACATGAATCTCCATCTATCAACACTCCTCACTGACATGAACTCACTTTTGAGCACTCGATACTTTCAGATAGTCTCATCTCCCTGTCTCTTATACACATCTCTGAGCGGGCTGGCTCTCCATTCACATGGTCTACAAATCCACATGAATCTCCATCTATCAACACTCCTCACTGACATGAACTCACTTTTGAGCACTCGATACTTTCAGATAGTCTCATCTCCTTCTCCCTGCCCACCTGGCAATTTGGGAATTTTCTACTCTACACCTGGCAGTCTATGAGATCAACCGATCCCATATCGTCGCCCACTTGGCAATCTGAACTTTCGACACTGCTCCTCTGGCATTATTCGATACCTCCACCTGGTCTCTTTCCATTTCCCACCTAGCAACTTGAAAGTCCATTTCCTCCCACTTGGCAGTTTATGAGATCTTCATCTGATCTCTTCTCCTCCTTGTCGTTGAGATTTCTCCTAGTTTCTGGTTCACAGATGTGAATCATTTCCTCCTTTATGTCACTGAGGTTTTTAGTGTGCCTCAACCACCTTCTCATCAGCCTTCGCTATCTTCTAGCCAAAAATTTCTGAATAGGCCATCTCACCCTCTTCTTCATGGGCCATTCATACACCCAATGGGATTTTGCATCCTGTTGCATTTTAAATGAAATCTTATCCATTCTTTCTCTTATCTCATTAAACTCCATATCCATCTCTAGATTGCATTTATGTTTGCGTCCTTCTCTTTGGCCACACTCATGGCCTTCAATAGCCATTTCCACCTTCTACCTACCCTCCTAGCAAGTCTATGGATCACTCTTCATCCACGAGCATCTCCATCTCCTCTCACAACTTACCCAACTATTTAAAATTTTGTTGCTACATCCATGCAACAACCTTCTCATAGAGCGTTAGTACTCTACTTCCTTCACCTGTCGTCTACAGGAAAACTTCTTCTTGTGATACCACCTAATGTTATCAGGTCATCTCCTTTGTCTGTTGTCTATAAGAAAGGCTCGGTATTCAGATTACCTCCTTTTCCTACAGAAATAAATTATGTGCTCTGATACCACTTGATGCAACCCCCCACCCCTTCAGGTTTCTATGAACTCTTAGACTCTAGATCGTTCTCCTTGTTGAGTCGTATTGACTCTTCAGGATCTTGAATGAGCCCTGATCAATTATACACATGCCCCTTTTCTTCCTTTGGTGCAGGTCATGTGATACCCATGCCTTTTGTCTCTGCGCGCTATGGGAGCTTCTTAGTTTACGGGCGCTAGCTCCTCTTCACTAGCCCCTTTCTTCATATGTCCTTGGGTTGTGCCCTTGTGCTAATGCATGATTGTGGGTGCAGGTAAGAGTGGTTTCAATCTGTTGGCACAAGGGAAGACCCAGGTTTCAACTTTAATAACACACCAACAAGCCTTAACTACTGGCCCTTTCGGCAACACCTTCAAAGAAAATGCAGTCTCACTCGAAGTAGCTATAGGGGGTTGCAGGACACAGGTGTCTACAACTAGAGGAAATACAAAGTGGATCCAATAAAAGAACAACACTGGATTCTCCCATAGGGGTTGATTCTAGTTTCATGGCGATCTCCAGCACCTCAGCCTGCGAAGCAATCTTATGTTGCATCAGAGGGACTCTGATGTGTGGTAAAAGGGAAGCAATGAACCATTCCTTGTTTTTCTCGTCTGGGATCTGAAAAGTTAGCCAGCCCGTTAAGGTTTTAAACCTTTGATCAAACTCCCAAATAGGTTCAGCTATTGTCTGCTTGATTTCTTTTAGCTCTATAATGCATTGTGACTATGACTTGGGTTTCTTGAATTATGAAACCAACACATTCTTGATCTCATTCAGTGGTTTAGGCTGTGCAAGTCCTTGGACAAGTTTCATGTACCAGCTCAATGCGCGATCCCTTAGCGTAGTACTAAACTGAGCTCTCTTAACTACTTCGTTAGTGACATTCTTAATACTCCATACAACTTCACATAAAAACCAGTGTTGATCTAGATACTCAGATCCATCTCCCTTAAAGATAGGGAGCCTCATCTCATCTACCATAGATCTTCCTAGGTTTCCTGACTGAATATGTGGTGGAATACTAGTGACAGTGCTATGGGCGCTCTGGTGACTCTGACTACTCTGATTGCTTAATGTTGCTAAAAAAACAGGAGGAGTAATAATACTTGCTTCAACATTCTGCGCAGTTGAAGTTTTTTATTTTTCTTGGCGAGGTTCTTCAATTTTCTCTTCCCCTGTCCTAACGGACTCTGAATGTTCCTCATTCAATAGTTCTTCTTCCTCTCCACTATAAAACCCTTCATATTGTACCAGTCTTTTGCAGCTCTATTCAAACAAGTTCACCAGAGGGATCTCTCTGAATATTCTCCCACTGCACGTATGTCCCACCTCTGCATCGATGTCGCTGTCTGAATTCTTGAACATTATCTTTTCAATCAGACCAACTACCATATATTCAAGATTTTCTTCTTGTGTAATAGCATCTTGATCTTCAACTTTAAGAAGTGTAAACATTTTCCTCTCGAACCTTTAAAGAAGTACCTCTCTACTTGGTTATACGACTCAACTCTCTCGATGGAGAACTCGGTGATGTACCCTCCAATAGTTCTATCAAACCAGTGATCTACTACTCTTGACACAGCGTTATCAACTCTCTTGACCTTTTTGATCGGTGCCAATGTCCAAACCACAGGTGGTCTAGATCTAACCTCAAACTAGGTATCTGCTAATCTGTCTAGTCTCTTGTCTATCTCCTGATAAATTCCTCCAAATAAAATCTCATGTATATCAGTAAAGATATACCTTCCCAACCAGGCCTTTGTGCTAAGCTTAGGGTTCTTGTTCTGGGATTTTACGAAGTCCTTTTCTTGTTCTTCTATCCACTTCTGAATCCTTGTCTTCGATAGAAACCACCTTGACATTCCCTCAAGAAGATCCTGGTCCCGACAATAGAACCATTTTTTGGCACAGAGGAAGACCCAGGGTTCATCTCTAATAACGTACCAACAAGCCCTACCTACTATCCCTTTCGAAAACACCCGCGAAGCAGATGCAATCTCACCCGAAGTAGCTATAGGGGCTTGTAGGACACAGGTGTCTACAACCAGAGGAAATACAAAGTGGATCCAATACATGAACAACATGACATCTAGATATCATTTACCAGCTTAGACTTACTTCACACTAGATATCATTTACCAGCTTAGACTTACTTCACACAGTCATATGTCAGATATAACATACTAATGCATCATCAAAGTAGCAGAAGTAAAGAACACATCATCAATCACACGCAACACAAGATATACGTGGTTCACCCTCTCCCTAGGGCTATATCCACAGAACTGTTCTTTATAATATATTAGGTGAAAGATTACAGTTCTATCTGTGCTCTTAGCCAGTGGATCTTCTCTCTTTCTCCCTTATCTCTTTCTTCTTTCCCTGCACACCCAACTGCAGGGTTGATCTTCATACTCGACTGAAGATCTTACAATATAGAATGATCTCCCAACATGAGACTTCTCTCTCACATTAACAATAGTCACTTTTCATACATCAACTAACTCTCAACCAACAACGACGACAAACGAACCCATTCCATGTCCTATTGACCTTTATTTTATACATTACAGTAGCTCACTGATAGCCTTAGGCCAAAACCTAGGTGTCAAAACCTTAGATACCAAAACCCTAGGTGTCTAAAACCCTAGGTCACCATTCCATGTCCTATTGACCTTTATTTTATACATTACAGTAGCTCACTGATAGCCTTAGGCCAAAACCTAGGTGTCAAAACCTTAGATACCAAAACCCTAGGTGTCTAAAACCCTAGGTCAACTTGACCCTCCTCTTCCGGGCTTCGCCAACCTGTCTTTCCTTCTTTCCCGTGAGGCGCTCTGAAGCATCCATTAGTGGATTTTTCTGTTTGTTGAGTTTTCCATGATCCATCTTCCTTGTTGATCTGTCACTCTCGATCTTCTCACCCAACGACTTGCTTTCTCTTACTTCTCTCTGTCTTCTCTGCTCTTTTGCTCACTTCGACCCAATATCAGTCATTGTGTCTTCCGAGCAGTTTGCATTTCATCCTTTCTTCCTTAATCTTCGCTTACTTCCATAACCAAGGGCTAACAGGCTCCCAACACTCACCTGTGACTCATCTCGAGGAACTTCAGATATGATCCTTTTGTTTTGCTTCAACTTCAGACTACACGAAGCATCCTGTTCTTTCTTATCTATCCTCCTCCCACTGTGTGCAGACTATATTTTTTGTGTCTGGTACCCAGTTTCAACTACACCTGGTACCTAGAACCTTCTTCTTCTGCTTCTACTACGAGCTACGAGGCAGCTGGTTGTCATAATACAATTTCAACCATCTCCTATTCACCAAACCTTCCTTCCATTATCCCTTCAAAGTCTACAACTATGTAGCTCCTCCTTCCATGACATAGATAACTATATTTTTTGTGTCTGGTACCCAGTTTCAACTACACCTGGTACCTAGAACCTTCTTCTTCTGCTTCTACTACGAGCTACGAGGCAGCTGGTTGTCATAATACAATTTCAACCATCTCCTATTCACCAAACCTTCCTTCCATTATCCCTTCAAAGTCTACAACTATGTAGCTCCTCCTTCCATGACATAGATAACCTGATATGGCCCCAACCAATGTGTTATGAACTTCCCCGGATGCTTCATGAATTTTCTGTCGTATACCAATACCAAATCTCTTTGTTTAAATGCGTTGTTCTTGATGTGTCTTTCATGGTAGGATTTTTCTCTTTCCTTCTGCACCTGCTAATGGAATCCTTCAATAAATCTGTCTTCCTCTAGTTCAACCAACTGTACGAGCCTCTCTTGAACAATGCCAGTGTCATCCATATCTATAAAGGATGAAATTCTTAAGCTAGGGACCAAATATTCCATCGGGACAACTACTTCTAGACCATAAACCAACTTAAAGGGGGTCTGCATTATCAGCTTCTTGCAAGTGGTTATATGGGCCCATAACACTATTGGTACTCTCAAATCCCAATTATCCCTATTCATGATGCAAATCTTTGTCAGTGTTGTCTCTAAGATCTTATTGAATGATTCAACTTTCCCATTCACTTGTGGATGGTAGGGTGTGCTCTTCTGATGATGAACTGAAAATTCCTTTGTCAAAGATTCAATGGTCTTATTAATAAAATGTGTGCCTTGATTTCTCATAAGGATCTTTGAGCATCCAAACCTAGTTATGATGTCATCAAATATGAAGCACACAGCTGTAGTTGCACTAGAATCCTTGACTGCTCTTTCTTCGTCCCATATGGTCAAGTACTTTCTCGCAGTGATTATGTATCTTGCTCCTATGTGCTTCCCTAGTGGGTTGATAGGCCCCACAAAGTCGATGGCCCATTTCTCAAAGGCCTTTAAGGTTAGTTGGGGTGCTAATGGAATTTCATCTCTTATGGATGGCTTCCAAACTCTTTCCCATACATCATAGGCTCTGTAGTAATCCTTAGAATCCTTGTGTAAAGTGGGCCATGAGAGGCCAGCTCTAAGAACCTTCTGCGTTGTTTCTTTTCCTGCGTAGTGCCCTCCTGCGATGCCTTCATGAGATTCTACTAAAATCAATGGTCCTTATGCTTCCATGACAAATATCATCAGGATCTAGTCAAGTCCCATCTTGTATAGTTGTCAAGCTATAAGTGAAAAATCTTCAGCACGAACAACTAGTTGTTTCTTCTGAGTGACTGTGTATTCTGGAGGTGCCATTCCTATTGACAGGAACTAGAATATTTTGGTGAAGTGATCATCAACCTTTCTAATGTCCAGCAACTGTGCATCTGCCATTGTATCTTCTAAACTAGTAGGTTCCTCTCCATGTTCCAACCTCAACAAGTGGTCGGGTCCTTTGTTAACTCTCCCTGGCTTAGCCACGATCTAAAAATCATATTCCTGAAAGAGTAGAATCCATATGCATATTCTTCCCCCCAACACTGGCTTGTTGACTAGGTATTTCAGCACAGAGTGATCAGTGAACATCTTGAAGTGTCCTCCCAATAAGTAGTGGCGAAACTTCTGCAGCACATACACCATGGCTAACCCTTCTCTTTCAGTGGTGGTGTAATTAATTTCAATTGTAGATAGTTTCCTGCTAACAAAGGCTAATGGGTGGTCAATGTCTCAATCTCCCAGTTTTTCTAACATATCTCCTAATGCAATAGAGGATGCATCGACGTGCACGTGGAACTCCTTTCTCCAATCTGGGAAAACAAGAATAGGCACAGTAACCATTTTCTGTTTCATCATGTCGAAGCTTTGTTGGCATTCTTTTGTCCATTGAAACTAACAATCTTTCTTCAAAATCTTCTCCATAGGTGTTGTTATTTGTGCATAGCCTTTGATGAACTTCTTGTAGTATCCAGTATGTCCCAACGCAGTGCGCAGCTATTTGACTGAAGTAGGAGGGGGTAAATCGAATATAATGGAAAACTTAGATGGATCTACCAGCAATCCCTGCTTACACACAATATGGCCTATCAACACTCCAAAGGGTGAAAATAAGATGCACTTCTTCAGGTTTAGGGAAATCCGATATTGTCTGCACTTATCCAACATTAGTCTTAAACATTCAATATGATTTTGCAATAAGCTAAAAAAAGTCCAATTGTCAAAATTTGCTTCCAGAAATTTATGTCAAAACTCCTTGAATGCTTCGACCACCACCCTAGAAATGATGGCTGGTGCATTCTTCAATCCAAATGACATCAATGTATACTGGTAGGATCCCCATTCTGTGGAAAATGTGGTTTTATGGCGATCTTCCTTGGCAATCATGATCTGATGGTATCCTGAAAATCCATCTGTAAAAGAATATACCTCCTGTCATCCTACATTATCTAATACTTCATCAGTAAATGGTGTAGGGAATGGTTCATGCAAACAGACATCATTTAGCTTCTTGAGATCTACACAGATCCGGATCTCTCTTGTCTTCTTGTCTTGGACCACCATAGGGCTAATCCATTTTGACTCTTCAACAGGTTCTATGATTCCTTCTTCTAACATTTTTTCTAATTCAATATTCACTTTCTCCTTATATTTAGGATTCAATCTGTAGGG
>CBVK0101460122.1:6321-19444 GCA_900067695.1 Picea abies | reverse complement strand
ATTCCCTTGGAATTTCACCCTTCTTCACTTCATCTTCCCTCTAAAATTTTTCACCAAGCTTGTGCTAAGAGATCACAAGATTGAATGATGAAAATGAGAGGTTCTTAATATGTATGTATACCCTTCCAAGCACTTCTTTTACTTAACTTTAGGGCTGACCTATAACTTCTTGTTTGCAACACTTTTTAGGGGAAATTTGTATTTCTCTTGTAGGGCCGACTTGTCCTTGTACAATTAATTTCATCTTTAGTTCGTTGTATAATTAGGGTCGACTTCAGGGACTTCATTCCTTTTCTTCTGGGGTTTTGTTACCACACTTCTATGGCTTCTTTAGGGCTTCTTTCCCATACCTTACATGATCATCTTTAATAAGGCATATCTTCTTGACCATGAGGGACCATGTGGCGTGCCAACTACCGTTTGAAATGGCTTGATGAGGACTATCAATCCATGGATAATTTTCATGCATTTTCGATGTACTTCATACTCTTTTTCTTCAATCAACTTTGGGCTTCATGACCACACCCTTGGGGCTTCCTGGCCATATCTTTAGGGATTCTTGATCATACATTGTAACTTATTTTCCTAACAACTTGGGCTTCTTATGGGATTCTTCAAAGTGTCTTCATGTAAGGGTCGTGCTTATAGCTAAGCCATAAGGGGACCAATTTGGAGACTCCTTTAAATAAACCCATCACTTCTAGGGGATTGTGGACCTACTTCGAGGCTTCTTCTAGGGTTGACATCAATGACAACCAATTTTCCAACAATGTTAGGATACAAAAGTGAAATGTTGAGGTGGATAATTGTAAATTTAGGCCTCCAAAGGCCATCCACCATGCCACACATTCCAATCTTTATGCCAAACCCTTCTCCATCAAATCCTCAAGCCCTAAGTAATGTCATGGACTAATAGGGTGATGCCCAAGCCTCCAAAGGATAACGTCCAAGTGGAGAAAGGTGGGAGCTCATCTCCTAGTCATGCCAGAGTGCCTCGAAAGGAAAAGACCTCCTCCTTCAATGTGAAAATGATGATCACAAGCCTTCCCTAGACGTGGGGTTTCTACATCCATCTGTGGGCTCCAAATCCCTCATGACGGTCTAAACACAGTCATCTCCTTATGAATACCTGACCATCGGTAAAGGTCTTGTAAAGACAAATAGATGTGCCTCCAAGGGTCCATAAGTCACATGAATCATGTCAAGTAATCCACATATAATAATGGAACCACCCAAACATGTGCATCAACCCCCCACCCTTTTCAAACTAAACAAATTCTCAAATACCTTATACAATTTGTCAAATTTAGGTGTGTGGGGTGTCAAGGCATCCTATTGGGTCAGTCAATCCCCAATTCCAAGGTTTTTCCTATGAGAAACCTATCAAATTCATGTGTAATTATGGGGTGGAGTGGTGTAATACTTTTGAGCATGGATTTCATGACATACAAGGGTTAGTATTGTCTTATTTATGGGTTCCTTTATAGAGGGTGTGTTTCCCTTTGTCTGTGATGCAACATTTTTCCAAGCCCATTTATTTGTCATTAATTAATTAGAGTATTTCCGAGTTGAAGATAATAAGGGGCACTAAAAAGGAAAATACATATCCCACATATGCTCTACCTTGGTTATCATGAATTTCCAAGTTGAAGAGAATAAGGGGAACTAAAAGGAAATGCATAGCCCACATACGATCTACTTTGGTTGGCGTAATTGATTAATTAGTTATTTATTTTACTAGTCCCTCATTTTTTCGAGAAGCATTTCATTTTTATTAAGATCCCAGGGAAAGCATATGGAAGGTTTATGATTGGATTTTATCTTTTTCCAGATACATTCCCCTCTGGGCCTTCAGCCCCTTCTTCCCATGAAATGAGGTACAATCCCTTCTTGGGTTAGTGCACCCGAAAAAACAAAAGATGAGGAGGCGAAATAGAAGAAGTATGGTTAGTGATAAGTATGATCAAGAGCAGCATGATCACTCTTCAAGGAACCCCCGGTAGCACCCCATTCCCAAGGGTAAACAACTTATTAGGATGTAATGATGCCCACCAAGGTTAAATAAGGAAAAATGTATAATTTCCAAGGAAATTTTATGTAATCAAGAAAGGATTCTTTGAAAAATATTAAAATGATTCAATTATTAAAGTGACACTTACCACAAAACCGGGCTTGTTACCTCATGAAGGAATACTTGATGTCTTCTGGAGCCAGGCTAGTGTGATGGATGTTTCTTTGTTAGTGGTGATGACTGATAGTGCAAGTAAAAATAGGAGGGGCCCTGTGGGGATCTTTTAGTCGATATGGAACTCGACACTCGATGTATGCCACATGTGGGCCTCGAGACATGATCTCCTTAGTTACCCCTAGTCTAAGGGGATAACAGAACCAACAAATTTTGCAGAAACAATAAAGCACAAAGAATGGAAGCAAGCCATTGTGGATGAGTATGATTCGATAATTACAAATGGAACATGGAAACTTGTTGACTATCCAACAAATGTTAAACCCATCAGTTGCAAATGGGTTTACCTAATAAAGTATAACAAAATGGTGAATTAAATAAATATAAAGCAAGATTTTTCACAAAAGGATTTTCTCAAAAAGAAGGAATTGACTAAGAAGAAACATTTGCTCCAAAATCAAGGTGGAACACAATCATAATGGTAATAAATCAGGTTGCACAATATGGTTAGAGACTTCACCAAATGGATGTCAAAAGATCCTTTCTTAATGGTGATTTGAAATAAAAAGGTTACATGACTCAACTCCCAGGTTTTGAAGTTGAAGGAAAGGAGCACAATGTTTGCAAACTTATTAAAGCCTTATATGGTTTGAAATAGACACCTAGAGCATGGTATGCCCAAATTGATGAATACCTTAGGCATGTTGGTTTTCATCACAATTACTCTGATGATTCTCTATATTTCAGGATGCAGGGTCAAAACTTGGTTGTCATTGTTCTTTATGTTGATGACTTAATCATTACAGGGAATTATGAATATCACATAAAGTAGGTGAAACATGAACTCCCAAAAGGATTCAAAATGACGAATTTAGAGCCACTTCAGTACTATCTTGGAGTGGAAGTTTCACAACAACGTCATCAAATATTACTTAATCAATCCAAATATGCTACATATTTGTTGAAGAAATTTTGAATGGAGGATTGTAAACCCTCTTTTACTCCTATGGAGAAAAACTTAAAACTTTCAAAATTTGAAGCTGGGGAATTGGTGAATAGTACCAACTATAGACAGTTGATTGGAAGCCTCATTTATATAACAACCACTCATCTATATTTGTCATACATAGTTAGTATTATTTCCATATTCATGCAGGAACCTAGAGAAAGTCACTAGAATGCAACAAAAAGGTCCTCAAGTATATTCAAGGAACAAAATGTTTTGGGCTTCTCTATAATAAAAACAACAACTTTACACTTGTTACATATTGGGATGCAAATTTGTTAGAGATATCGATGAAATAACATCAATGTAAGGTTATTTAATGAATATGGTTTCAACGACAGTATCTTGAAGTTGTAAAAAGAAAGCTACAATGACAAATTCTTCAGCAAAGGTGGAATACATTTCATCGTGGGAAGTAATGATCTGTATTTTATGAGTAGAAAGAAATGAATACATATTATTATCAAAATATGCTTAACACAGAATAACAGATATACAGTAAAATTGGTTTATATTCAATAATGAAATAAGTTGAAACTGTAAAATGCAGTGTAAAACAAGTTTGCTAGAATGGTGGCGGCTTATCTCTGAGAAGAGATGTCATAGTTGCGATCATTCATAAGAAGATGACTACAATGAGGCTCTGAAGGAATTTTTACAATAAATATGAATTCCAAAACCCTAGACATCCAAAAACCTAACCCTAGGAGATGAAGCGCCAAAAGTAATGTGGCCCCCGTTGGGGTAAGTTAGTACATCAACTTCCTGGGGTCGTAACTTTTGCATACGATCTCTATTTTAGGTACACGATAGCCCGTTGGAAAGGTATAACCGAGAAGAATGTTTTTAAATAGCCCAAGTTATTTTTTATGGGAGTCACTTGGGCCCCAAATCCCAAAAAACGTCGTTTAGGGCCTCAAAATGACCCCGGAAGTTTGGAACCCGAAAACTGTCGAAAAAATGCCAACGTGGAAAACTGCTTTTCGAGCCAGTGGAATAGGTGGGTGACCACCGAAATCCACCCAGATCAATCCTCCCTCCTTAGGAATCAATGGTCTCCATTATATTGAGTTCCCCCATCAAATGAGGAAGTTTCTGTTGAATTTGGCCCCGAGTGAGACACTTGCCTTAGTGCAGGAGTTGCCCGGCTTTGACAACTCGATAAAGTTGGATCCTTTGTTGGAGAGTTCCCTTGACATGTTTTTCCACAATATGATCATTGGATTCCTGTTGTATGCAGTCAAGGTTGAGCTCTGTTGGTGCCATTTGTTCTGCTACTTCTGAGGTGTCCAATAATGGTGGGAAATAAGGTCGAAGGAGATCCACGTTGAACATTGGGTGTAGGCCAAAGAAAGAAAGAATGTTGAGCTCAAAATAATTATCCCCCATATCTTTGGTGATGTCTTACAACCCATAATGGAGTGGGTGAATCTTTCGATGGGGTTCTATAAGGCATTTTTTCTGCAAGTGCAACCAAACTTTGTCTCCCACCTGAAACTTATGTGGCACCCGATGTTGATCATGGTGTTGCGTGTACTTGTCATTGGACTTTCGTAGGATATCTTGAACCTGTTGGAGGATGTGTTGGATCCCCTCAATGAACCGTGTGGCTTTGTCATCTTCAGTTGGAGCAGGAGATGAGTCAATAGAGGTGACTGCAAGGGGTAGTGCAAAATCTATGGGACCTAATGGTTGGAATCCCAACCCCACCTAAAAGGGGCTATGGCAAGTTGAGCTATGCAGGGATTGGTTGTAGATATGTTGGACATAGATAAGACTCTCATCCCATGTGTGAGGGTGCTTGGAATTATACATGCGCAGGATATGCATGATCATTCGATTTACGACCTCGGTTTGGCCATCTGTCTAGGGGTGGAAGGTCATGGATTTGGTGAGCTTGGTGTCCAAAAGTGACTAGAGGCTTGACCAGAATGTGTTGAGAAATAGACTTTCCCAATATGAGACAATGGTTTGTGGGATTCCAAAATGTACCCAGAATCGTTCAGAGAATAGCTTGCCAGTGGCCTTTGTTGTGATGCTCTTCTTGTAGGCAACCAGAATCACCATCTTAGAAAATCGATCAACAACCACAAAAACACAGTCATTTCCCCGTTTGGTGGATGGGAGGCCTGACATGTAGTCCACTAAGGTGAATTCCCATTACCTGTCAGGAGTAGGTAGAGGGGTGTATAGGCCATGTTTCTTAGTGGTCATTTTGGCAATAGCACAGGCACTACAGGACCTGATATACTTGTTGACCTCATGTCGAAGTTTCGGCCAGTAGAAATGTTTTTGTAGCATCGCCACTGTCTTTTTGACGTCGAAGTGTCCTGCCACCTAACTATAGTGGGCTTTCCCAAATCATCTTCGCTCGCTCTCTTGAAGGAAAACAAATATGGTGCAGATGACACAACATCCCATTCTGAAGATGGAAATTATCGACAATTGCATTTGCACCCAACATTTGGTAGGTGGTGGCAAAGTTTGGGTTTGTCTCATAGATTTGGGGCCATCCAGAGGTATCATGGCCGCAAGAGTCTAGCATTGTGGTGAGTGCCTCGACTGGCGGTCTGCTGAGGAAATCAGGGACGTGGTTGGTGCTTCATGTTTTATACTTGATGTTGAGGTGGAATTACTGCAAGTATGTGGACCACTTTTGATGGCGGTCATTCAGCAATTTTCCTTGTGTCTGCATGAACTTCAGTGGCTTATGATCAGTGTGGAGGACTGTCTCCTTCCTAAGAATGTAATGTCTCCACTAGCGGTAGGCTTGCACAATGGATTACATATATTTGTCGTAAGTAGGGTACTTATGGATAGCATCTGATAGTGTCTCACTATGATAGGCCACGGGGTGGTTGTGCTGAGTGAGAGTGGTGCCCACAGCATAGTCTGAAGCATCTATCTCGATCTCAAAGGGATTTTGCAGGTTTGGTAATGAAACTACTAGGGTTGAGCACAAGCGCTAGTTCAAATAATCGAACGCTTGTAGTTGGGACCGAACCCACAAAATTGTTGCCTTACCACCACCCCTGGTTATTTGGCTAAGGTCCCATGCAATATGGGAGAATCCCAACATGAACCTGCAGTAGAAATTGGCAAGGCCCAAGAAGCTCTAAAGCTCAATGAGTGTGGTTGGGGTTGGCCAGTCATGGATGACTTGGATCTTGGTTGGATCCACATGTACGCCATGCTGATCAATGTTGTATCCCAGGTAATGGACCATGTCCATGCCGAAGGAGAATTTTTCCAAGTTGGTGTATAGCTTGTGTTGTCACAGGGTGTGAAGAACCTGTTGAATATGTTGCAAGTGTTCTACCCAAGTCTTGTTGTAAATGAGAATGTCATCTAGATACACCACTACAAAAGTATTAGTGAATGGTCGCAGAACATCGCCCATCATCCTCATGAAAGTGGATGGAGAATTTGTCAAACCAAAGGGCATGACCAACCATTCAAAAAGGCCTTCCTTTGACTTGAAGGTGGTATTCCATACATCTGTTCGTTCTATTAGGACTTGGTGGTAGCCAGAATTCATATCAATCTTATTGAAGTATTTGTCCCCCATGAGTTGATCAAGGAGGTCATCGATTTGGGGAATTGGGTATCGGTTTCTGACTGTGATTTTATTCAGGGCCCAGTAATCAATGCAGAGTCATCGGGTTCCATCTTTCTTTTGTACCATCATGATTGGTCTCCCACAAGGTGATGAGCTGGGATAGATGTGCCCCTTGTGGAGTAGTTATTGGATATGTCGCTTGATCTCCTCATTCTCTAACAGAGAGCGGCAGTAGACTGGCCCATTGGACAGCGGTGGTTCGGGGGTCAAATTGATGGGGTGCTTGACCTAACAGTGCAGAGGTACCCTGGTAGGTGAGGAGAAGATATCTGAGTATTCTTCCATGACCTTATGTACTTACTTATGTTGTGTGGAGAGGTCAATCATAGAGACCCTAGATGTGGTTTTGATCTTTCTCTCATTCTGAGAGCGAATCATGAAGAAGACAAACTTCCCCATCTGAGATATGACCTTCCTGCATTACTTAGCAGATATCAACAAAATAGCACTAGGTGGGACTGCCTCGAGTATCCTGTACAATTTCTTGTTCAAAGTAATAATAACACTGCAAGGCCTAGACTCATATACAACATGGTGTTTCCATAAATATGGTTGGCCCAAAAAAACATTACAAACTTCGAGTGCAGAAACATCACACAATACCTCATCTTTGAAGAGCTTGATGGTGTTTGACAGGGGACATTGTTGGCTGACGCGGATGTCGCTTCCTTGGCGAAGCCATCCGATGGTGTAGGGATACAGATGTGGTGTTGTTGGTAGGGAGAGTCTCTTGAAAACCTCTGCTGAGATGAGGCTCTTTTGGATACCACTATCGACAATGAAGTGCAGTTGGGTACCCTTCACCCACATTTTTGAATGAAAAAGGTGCTCGCCTTCCTCTAGCTCATCTGGTTCACCGGGCTGGAGCTTGGTGGTAGCAACAATAGCACTGGGTTATGTGTCAATGATCTGTCTCCCCCTTTCTAGTTATGACTCAGAGTTGGAACCTGCATCTGATTCATAGGCTTTCACCTCAGCCACCAGCAACTGCTTTGAGTGGTAATTAGTAGTGTTATGCCAGGGGATCTTATGGAAGTCGCACCACTTCTCGATATATTTCTTTATCTTTCCGGTGTCCTTATTTGCTTGTGGCCTGGACTGGTTGTCCTGAAGTAGTCTGTCTTTGATCTGTCTTTTGTTCTACAGGTTGGGGCCGCCTTTTCTTGGCTTTTGTTGTGAGGGGTTCCCAGGCCCAAATTCTCGCATCTTTTGTTTGATCTTCTGCTCGATTTTGACAACATATCAGTAGGCCATGCCCAAGGATGAGATGTCGAGAAAATCCATTTTAGTCTAGATGTATCTATGCAGACCGTCGTGATACTTGAGCACTAGATATCCCTCATAATATTTGATACCCATCTTGGTGTGCAAGGTATGGAAGATATTTGTGAACTCAGGCATTGCTTGGTCTCTTTCATGCCACAATGTGGTCCATTTTGTGTACAGGGCATCATAACTTCCAACAGGGTAGTATTGCTCCTTAATAGCATCCCTGAAGGAATCCCAGGTGACCGCGAGTGTAAATAATGAGGGTTCCTCTGTTTCCTTTTGTTCACAGAAAGTTTCCCACCAATATTTGACATAGGGAACGACTTTGAGGAGTGCAAAAGTAATATTTTCTCTATTCGAGAAATTATGGACAGAAAAATACCCTTCTAGCATATTCAACCATTTGTATACAACATATGTGTCTATCTGACCTTCAAATATAAGAATATCAAAGTTGATTTGTACCTTGAAGGGGGTGTCACCTCCGTTTGAGGAAGATGTGTCCCCTGTTGGTAGTCGCTGAAGGATTTGTGCAAATATATCCATCATCTCGTTCCTATGTTGCATGAGGGATTCCTAGAGAAACATTTTGAAGGGATCTCTTGTCTTGTCATCTTTCTTTTCTCCCACCATGAGAGGTTGCTTGGGTGTGCCAGAGCTTTTTTCCTCAAGAGAAACAAGCTCGAGATCCAATTCTTTGTACCCTGACCTCGTTGGGGACATGCATTAAAAACTCCAAGAAGCAGACCACTCCGATACCACTTATCCGTATTTTATGAGAAGAACGAAATGAATACATATTATTATCAAAATATGCTTGACACAGAATAACAGATATATGGTAAAATTGGTTTCTATTCAATAATGAAATAAGATAAAACTGTAAAATGCAGCGGAAAATGAGCTTGCTAGAATGGTGGTGGCTTATCTCTGAGAAGAGATGTGATGGTTGCGCTCATTCGCAAGAAGATGACTACAATGAGGCTTTGAAGGCCTTTTTACAATAAAGATGAATGCCAAAACCCTAGTCGTCCAAAAACCTAACCCTAGGACATGAAGCGCCAAAATTCATGTGGGCCTCATTGGGGTAAGTTAGTACATCAACTTCCCAGGGTCATAACTTTTGCATATGATCTCAGTTTTAGGTGCATGATATCCCATTGGAAAGGTCCAACTGAAAAGAACAATTTTTGACTAGCCCAAGTTAGTGCCTTTAGCAGTCACCTAGGCCCCAAATCCCAAAAAAACGTTGTTTAGGGCCTTGAAATGACCCCAGAAATTTGGAACCCGAAAAATTATCGAAAAACTGCTAAGGTGGAAAACTGTTTTTTGAGCCAGCAAAATAGGTGGGTGGCCACCGACATCCAACTGGATCAAGTAACATGTAAAATTGTCTAGCTACGTAGAATTTTGCAGTATCTTGGTGAGATTCAGAAAACACCAACTACTCTATTGATTGATAGTCAGTCAATAATAAAAATGGCTAAGAATTCAGTATTTCATAACAAGACCAAGCATGTCGATGCCAAGTATCACTTCATCAGAACACTCATCAACAATGACATCATCAAGCCAGAATATTGTCCATCTAAAGATCAAACTTCAGATATTTTCACCAAGCCATTAGGAAAAATAAAATTCACCAAGTTTATAAATGAACTTGGCATTTGTAAAAATAAACTTCACGATTAAAGGGGGGAATGTTAGCCTGATAATACTAAATTTTATTTGGATAGGTATTTTTCCTAGAATAATAAAGTTATTCTAGAAGTTGTGTATTTCCTAGGATATATGTTCGCCTTGTCACAACTTTGTCATAGTGATTATTCTTGAGTTGTTGGTCAAGGACACGTGGCATATTGAAGTAAGTCTTGAGAGGTTATATATATTCTCTTCCTCTCCCCCACTATGTAATAATCTTTTCTTTAATCAATAGATTTATGTGTTTCAGGAAACTTCTAGAAATTAACAACAATTACACCATGGTGTCGTTTTTTGAGTATTTTTGTCATGCTATTAGAGCTTATCACCTTAGAGGGTTTCCCTTGGATACTTCTAAGATCAATTTCCTTGCCTTCTGAGTAAAATAACATGAAAATATATTGAAAATTAAGAGCCATTGTTCTCAATGATTGTAACCATTGGACCCCTAATACAACATCAACACAAACCATTTGGATGGAAATCATGGGACTATCCAATAAATACTCCCCCATATTGAGCTTAATACTATGGAACTTCCCTGAACAATTTATGGTACCTCCTTCTACAATCATTACTTGAAACTCTGGTGCTAGAAATACAAAGAAATTGAGACTTTTTGCTCATTTGTGATTGATGAAGTTGTGGGTACTACCAGAATCTATCAACATTGTTACATTTTTCTTTTTGATATATCCTTTTAAATTGAGGGTTTGTGGAGTACTAAAATTTTGGCCTATAGTACTCTGATATGACTACTTAAAATCCTAAAAATTTCATAGTTTGAACTTTCACTGATAAAAAAATTATAGCAAAAATACCAAAATGTCTCGTTTAAGACTAATTTTAGGATTAGTAAAAAAACCCCAACTTCCATTGGATATATCTCACAATTATAATGATTCAAAATCTGAAATTTTTCCACGTGTAATTTTCTATGTCTCATCGGGATTCTAAAAATTTAAGAGTCTAAAACTTCACTGAAATATTTTTATAGCAAAAATAAAAATATAACTCGTTTGAGACTAATTTTAGGACTAGTCACAAACCCTAAATTCCACATGAGATATCTCCTAAAATATAACAAACCAAAAACTGGAATTTTTACCACTTGTTCTTCACTATCGTTTCTCAGTCTCCTCAAAATTTTGCTATCTGAAATGTCCTAGAAAAAAAATTATAACAAAACTTCCAATATGTCTTGATTGAAGAAGCAAAACCCTAGGTTTGTATTCTTTGATACCAAATGTTATGAACCAACTCCTTGAGAATGGTAAAAATTCAATGAATAATAGTCCACTTTGAGGGGAAAACCTTCTTTTACAATATATTCAATGTACAAGATGAGATAAGATGATCATAAGACTAGGTCTCCTTGGTATATATATAGGAGATAAATGGTACAATTATAATGAAAGTGTATAATGGTGGGTTCTAGACGACCTACTAATATAACACTAGAAATGTAATAATTCAATATCTAGGGCTTAATAATGGGTTTTATACTTAACATGGGGCTTTTTATAGGGCTTAACAGAAGGAAAGGATTATTGCACCTCATGACTCAAGGTATCCCTTATGAACATCCTCAGTATTTCAATTTTTCTTGGAATAATCAACTAAAACCACCTATAAAATGGTATTACACTACTTCAAACCAATTTCCACCTCAGCAATAGAGGCAATACCCAAACTTCATAAATCAATATCCATCCTTATTTCCTTAATAGTGTCCCCAATAAAATTATTCTTCTACTCATCAACAACCCTAGAGACCTCGGTAGGGGTGGAAACTACCTCCTTAGCAACAAAAATTGCTACCACCTCCTCAACATAACAACACTCCCCATCATCCTAAACAACCTCAACTACCTACCTTTCCTGTACCAAACCTAAAAAATAATAAACAAGTATATAAAATCGAGGTGGCTACTCATAACACTTACTTGGTAGAATCCTTTGTCTATAACAAATTTCAACTCCATTAATGTAGATTTTAGTCTTGTACAATATTTTACTGCAAACAGATTTTCAATAAAAGAACATAAAGGATACAATGACAAATACACACATTACACAGAGATTTTTCCCCTGGAAACCCAAAATGGGAAAACCAACATATTCTATATTAATTCACATAACATACATTGTTTACAATACAATATACATATAGGATCCAACGGCATCCAAAACCATAATCCAATGACCTGGATTAGTCAACAACCTAAATTCCTTAACCAGAAATAGGAAACCATCAGCGAAAAACCATGTTCCGGAAAACTGCCCATAAATGGACACAAAAATTGAGGACCGCCCAAAAATGGACACGAAAACCGAGAAAAAAAATTGGTTCATTGCCCCCAAACCCCCACGTAAGGGGGCTACCACCCCCCTGCACACCCGGTGCAATGTAGACACTAGTTCTAGTCATGCAAAGAATATAACACAACCCAACATTCTCTCACTTGTTGTTTTCTTTGCATACATGAGGTTACAAGGTTACATAGTCAACAATCTAGGACAACAATACCCATAGATCCTCTACACCAAGAGAAATTCTCAATAATCACAGATTTTGTTAATGAATCTGCAATATTCTTCAAAGTGTCCACCTTCATCAACAATACCTTATTTTCATCAACCATGTCTCTCACAAAGTGATATTGAACATTAATATGCTTTGTCTTTGAATGATAAGTCGGGTTCTTCGCCAGAAAAATTGCACTTTGACTGTCACAATCTATCCTTACAACTTGTTGTACCAACCCAATACCTGAACACAATCTTTGTAACCATATTGCTTCCTTGCTTGCATGAGTGGTTGCCATGTATTCATCTTTTGTAGTTGAAAGTGCCACTACAGACTGTGTTTTTCTCGTCCAACTAATTTCCCCTCCAAACAAGTTAAACACATACTCGCTTGTAGATCTCCTACAATCTTGATATCCATCCCAGTCTGCATCCACAAAGCCATGTATGTCCTGTTGGGGCAATTCAATTGCTTAAATTGCTTTCATTTAATTATCAACCAGAGATGCTCGTAAGCTTGTGATGATGCCAGCAAAATATATACAGGAGTAGGCATATAACTCTAATATAAGAAAATTCAATCAAATTCTAACTCTTTCATTCCACTTAATAAGACTTAGTTGTTGTAGGAAAGAAAACACTATCTCTCTTTCAGGAGGTCCTCTCAAGATGTTTCACAAAACCTATCTACAATCAAGATCATCAAGTAAACACTCATGCATTAAAAATAAATACACTTAAAAAGGCTTAGTTCTTGTAGGCATGAAAACACTAGCTCCCTTTCAGGAGGTCCTCTCAAGATGTTTCACAAAAC
>CBVK0101460119.1:0-24665 GCA_900067695.1 Picea abies | reverse complement strand
TTAAATGATCTGCAACAGACCCACCTTCTGACATCTTCATATTAAATAATATCTTCATTAGAAATACCTTATTAGACGCTGAGGTTTTTTCATACAGTTTAGCCAACGCGTCCATCAGATCCTTCGTTGTCTTTTCTTTTGAAATATTGAAAGCCATCGACGCTGCCAAGCTCATTCGTATCGTTCCTAGAGCCTTTCTATCAAGAATCTCCCATTCTTCGTCCTTCATGGCCGTCGGCTTCTTTGCTAATTCGCCCAATGGTAGGAATAGATCCTTCTGATATAAATAATCTTCCATTTGCATCTTCCATAATTGGTAGTTTTGGTCGTTAAATTTCTCAACCCTAAACTTTCCATCTTCTAACATTGCTCCCACTCAAACCAAGAACCCTCTTTTCCTGTGAGTTACCTTTCACTCTGATACCAGTTGTTAGAAAAACAGGACCGCGGAGCAAAAAAATAAAACATAGAAGATACATAATACAAGAGAGACACAGATTTACGTGGTTCACCCAGTGTGGGATATGTCCACCAGAGAAATTTCCAGGTCCTTCCTTTATTATTATCCATCAAATGAAAGGATACAACCTACAACAAAACCCGTTGTAACTTCCTCTTCTTTCTCTCACAGTCTCCTCTCTCAAAATACAATACTCGCCATAATGCATAGCTGCAATACATTTCCCTCATAACAGAAGGTTGCCTTCTAGGGAAAAAAACCCTAAAATAATTTCTACCATTAGATCTACGAGCTTATAATGAACGATCCAGATTTACAATGAAATTACAATATACTTTTACAAGGCAATTTTTCCTTCAGACGCTTCACCCCCAAACCTCGCAGAGGGCGTACCCCTCTGCACTCCCCCACGTGGAAGAGTGTACATACTTTTGGGGTGTAAAGTCTTCATGGGGTATAAACACGGCTGAAAAACACAAGACCTCTAAGTCAGGAAGATAATCAGGCTCCACAACCAATAGTTTCTGCAAGCACAGGTGCCCCATCCAAAAGAGATCACTGACTACAAAAGGTCAACTCTTGAATTTGATGTCAAACAAGTTCATCCAGCTGACCAGATGGATCTGCACAGGCAGACTGGAGAAATGGTTTTCTCCACATTGGCTCATGCTTCCAATACTGCTGCGAGATTACAGGTCTCTCTGAACAATGTTTAGACCCAATTGAAACTGGAGAAAATATCTTCTTTTGCAAAGGATAACAGGATAAAATCCTTAGAAGAGTTGGTGCTCAAGATTGGATATGAACCCTCAAATGTGAAAGCAGCTAAGGAGTTGCTTAAGAAAAATAATACTGACATTGCATCTCTTAGGAAGCAACTGAAATTTCCAGCTACAGAAGACTCACAGGCCAAAGAGACAGTTGAGACAGAAGGGGAGAAAGAGGAATTTCTCAAGCTAATCATGGAACAGAGCGCACAGATAAGGGAAATGGAGGCAGAGTTGGAAAGCTTGTTGAAGGAGAAGGAACAATCAACACCTATGGAAGTCATTCCACTGAGTGCAGTTCCTCTCACAGGAGTTATCACAGCAACTGTATCAACAACCACTACAGCAAAAATTCCATCAGCCACCCCACTGACAGCCTTGGAAAAATCTATAGAGCTAGCAAAATCAATGGAGGAGATGACCCTGCAATGAACAGAAATTAGTAGACTGGAAAAGGAGGTTAAGAATCTCCAGGAGCTTAAATATTCCTACCAGATAAGCTACAACATTGAGAGGCAAGCATTGAAAAAGATCAAGCAGGAAATACAACAGCTTCAGAAATAAACAATGGGAGACAAAACACTAGCAGAGGCTAAGGAGAACATTTGGATGGATATCTCCAAATCCATAAATGAAATATGGCCCATGGTGCAAATCATGTTTGAGCAACATGAACCGGTGTTGAGGAGTAGGAAGGTCATCGACAAGATAAAAGGAGAGTTGGGTGAAATTCCCACTGAAGCTAATGAAATCATTAAGTTTCTGAATTCAAAAACTAAGGAAGAGCTGGAAGACCTAAAAGTTCAAGACGGAATAGAAACTATCCTCGAGGTCAAAAGAGTTCTGACCAAACGAGGATTAATGTTGTAGCTGGAGGAGAAAGTCGAAAACATGGATATCAGAGTCCAAAGATTCTTAAACAATATTGAGGTGTTGCAAGAGAAAGGTCTTCCTAGTATGTTGGTTCTAAACAATAAGCTAATGACCCTTTCCTACTACAAGCAGAAGATTTCCACTGTTGCCAAGGATAGTTCCAAGTTTTTTTGAATACAGGGTAGTATCACAGGCAAGGCATTCCTAGAGACTTTGCAGCTGGACCTCAGTATTCAACACAAAGTCAAATATATTTTCCTCAACAAGCCAACTTTTTCCAAGTATACAAAGATGGACGAAATCTATTGTCGGCTACTGAAAGTTACCATCCCCAGTAAGAAAAGATGGGATGAGTTGTGCGAATTGATTGAATAAGGATGAGAGGTCTCGTCCAAGTTAGCAAACAGAGCAATCAAAGTCATGCAGATGATTCACCAACGGCCTTCCCCAAAATCAACATGAACGATACAACAGATCATCATCAGTTCCTATATTTTTGTATCTTGTTATCTAGTTAGTTAGATCTAGATTCCACCACGTCCTGATCATTAATGACAGGGTTGTTTGTAACTTTGATTATAAATACTTCAAACTTAGAAGTATTGAGGGTTGATCTTTATGCCCAAGCAAGCAGTAAGCATTGTAATTTTTATCAGAGATCTACCAGTAATAAAAGGGATGTTTCACAGGATTCTCGCGTGTTAGCTGTTGGTGAATTTTTCTCATCTTTGTTGAATGTTTATCTCTCTCAGTATTCATTTTGTTTTTCTAAATCTGATTATTTGGAAGTAGCAAAAGTTGCAGAATTTATCCTCGTATACTCTATTTCCGACTTTAAATGATCTAAATGTTTTCTTCTGATGTTATAATTAAGAAATTCTTAAATGCTTCTTGGTTATAATTGATTATCTCATCTTCTCTTCTTTACATCATTTTTATGCTAAAGAATCCAGCAGTTGCATTATCCTTCCCTGTGAGAATACCTTTTAAAACCTGTTAGTCAGTCTCAAATCTTATAAAATAGACCCCATAGTCCAATGGATGCATAAGCGACATTTCAGCCATTTTATAAAAACAAACAACTCGATCCTATTATTTTAACTAGCCTGATATCTGAATTTTGAAACAAAGTTAAATCTTACAGAGAGATCCCTCTCTGAAACTGGCAGGGCTAGATCCCAGTTTCGAAGTGGTTGGATAAAGTTACCTCTGGTAAATTTCTTCTGCCTTTCAACAACCTCTTGGAATTTACAAAGTGATAACACCAAGTACACATCCCCTCCTTCTTCCTTGGAGGTATTTTCTTCTGTAAAGGGAGCATCTTCAAATCCCTTCCCTTTCTCAACACTTTTGGATCTACATTGCTTCTTGAAGTGCCCTTCTTTTCCACATCTCCAGCATACCTTTACAAAATTTCCAGGAGATTTAGATCTACCCTTAGACTTAGATCTCCCACTTGAGGACTTAGATCTATTTCTATCCTGGGAGTGTCCTCTTTCAAATAATGCATATGCACTCTATCCTTCCATGCTCTTCCATGTCATCTGCTCCAATAACAAGGATGAGACCACATCATCGAAACTCAAGGTAGTTGTATTACTACCTATGGCTACAACCAGACTATCCCATAAGTCTGGCAAAGAGAATAGTAAATTGATACACTTATCTTCATCTGAAATTTTAATCTCAACAAATAACAACTGACTTACCACAGTGTTGAAGGTGTTTAGATTCTCTGTCACCAAGTCTTCATCTCTCATCCATTCTCTTCCATATCATCTCCTCCAATAACAAGTATGAGACCGCATCATCAAAACTCAAGGTAGTTGTATTACTACCTATGGCCACAACCAGACTATCCCACAAGTCTGGTAAAGAGCATAGTAAATTGATACACTTATCTTCATCTGAAATTTTAATCTCAACAGATAACAACTGACTTACCACAATGTTGAAGGTGTTTATATTCTCTTTCACCAAGTCTTAATCTCTCATCCTCAGGTTATACAATTTTTTTTGCAGGAATAGTTTATTTACTAGGGACTTAGACTGATACAAGTTCCACAACGTATCCCATAACTCCTTGGTTGTAGCTTCCCCTAACACATTAAGTAATACTAAATCTGAGAGACACAATCAGATTTTTCTCTTCACATTTCGATCCAACTTTTTCAAGTCATCTCTTGATATTCTTGTAGGTGCAGTACCTAGATCCATTATGACCCACTGATCTCTGTCTACCGACAGATCTTCCATCTTGAGCTTCCACAACTCAAAACTTTTCCCATTAAATTTCTTGATCTCTATTTTTGAATTGCTCGTCATTTCTCTTCACCTAAAGAATCAATACCACAAATCTCCCATTGTAATAAGGATAATCACAGTCTCGAGCTAAACCCCTGACCACAAAGGAGTCCCCCTGAAGCCAATAATCACTCTGATACCACATGTATATTTTAACGTTGTACAATATTTTACTGCAAACAAATTTTCAATAAAAGAACAGAAAAGATACAATGGAAAATACCCACATTACACAAAGATTTTTCCCCTGGAAACCCGAACCGGGAAAACCAACATATTCTATATGCATTCACATAACATACATTGTTTACAATACAATATACATATAGGATCCAGTGGCATCCAAAACCCTAATCCAATGACCTGGATTAGTCAACAACCCTAATTCCTTAACCAGAAATAGAAAACCATCAGCCAAAAACCATGTGCTAAAAAATCACCCATAAATGGACATGAAAATTGAGGACCACCCAAAAATGGACACAAAAAACGAGGAAAAACAAAATTTAGGGGCATTTTTCCAGAACCCCTACAACCCCCCGAGCGAGGGCCTAACGACCCCACCTCTTGCCCCCTTGTGCGTCTGGCGCAATGTAGACATTAGTTCTAGTCATGAAAATAATATAACACATACCCAACAATTAAGTGAAGTTAGTAGCAATCCCTTTACCACCAATCATCACCAAACTTACTAATGAAGAACAACTACACAACCCTAAAATTCAAGTGCAAAAATTCACTCCTCAACATGAAAAGGAATGACCAAAATATAGCCCTTTTCTAGAAAGGTTAAACTAGCCCAATATGATTTCCCAACTAGAGTTTGGCTTTTTGGGAGAACTGAAGAACCTATGCATTAAAATCCCCATGATTCAAGACATCAAGAATGTTTCCATTTATCACAAGGATGTAAAGGAACTTTGCCTAAAGAAACCAAGAATAAAAAGGAAAGATCCATAAACTATCCATATCATAGGTCATTTTGTTGATCTCATGTTGAAAGTACTTATTCCTAAATATTTTAATCTATGTACCCCTATAGTGAGCATTTATATTGCTAATAAATTGAAAATGAACATCTTGATTGACTTAGGAGTAGCCATAAATTCTATGACTAAGGATACCTTGGAGAAACTAGAACTTCAAAGATTCTTAAGATAGACCCCCACATCCTCCAAATGGTGGATAGATCTACTATCAAGCTAGAAGAAATATTAGAAGACATTGTCATCTCAAAAGACTCCTAAGAGTACCCAATGAACTCTATGGTCTTGCAAACAAAATCTGTAGTAAGCGGCTATCCTTTGATTCTTGGAAGACCTTTGCTAGCAATAGTTGAATCTTATATTGGTTTTAGAACATGTGACGTGATCATTTCTAATGGTCAATCCTGAAAAAATCTCACCTTGTACCCCTATCCAAACCATTCCTAGAGGTTGCAAAACCTTTTTGGGTTGAAGATGAAGAAAGGGATATGGATATATTTTTTGAATATCTTTCCAAATCTATTATTTCCATTTCCTAACCTTGAAAAAATTGGATGAGGACATTAAAATATCAAACTTCATGCAAACCTTTATCCTCTAGAGTTCCAAATTAGATAATTAAATGATGAATCTGATGATGGAAAAAACACTTATGAGGACCCAATGAAATCCAACTTTACTAGTATGATATGCTTGATTAATATCCCCACTACGAAACTATCCAACTCACTAGCCATTTTAGTATAGGTCTTTCATGGTAAAGCTTTGAATATTAATAGCTAGCTAGGTCCTCCCTAGCAGAAAAGGCTGATGAATTTGCTATAGAAATGTCACAGTGCCTTTGCATGGGATACCAATATATGATGGGAACTGACCAGATCATTTGTAGACATCATATCTACATCAATGACAACACCCATATAAATTGGTGGCCTCAATGCCAAACGAATCTAGCCCTTAAGGACATTGTCAAAATAGAGCTATAGAAACTCGTAGATGTTGATTTCATTTACCCTATTTCAAATAGCCAATGGGTCTCCCCACCGGTTATAGTTCCATGTTAGAGAAATTTTGAGGTCTAAAATGGGCCTCCTAAGGAAAATAATAAAATAAGAGCTATGAATTTCAAAGGGAAAGAAAGAAAACTACTTTTTAATTGTATTTTCAATGTATCTCCTTATAGATTTACTCAAATTTCAAATGTAGTTAATCGTTGGATGTGGAATTAAATTATGCATGCAATGAGTGCGCAATAGGAATACTTTTGATACACCCAAAGTGATATGAATTGGAAATACACGAAAAGATGTAGAAATAAACAAGTTGTTTTGATGTATTTTTAGTTTATATCAATGTGGGTATATCAAAAGTATGCAAAGTGGGTACTCCTTGGATGCGGAATTTGATTCCACGTCCAAGGAGTACCTACACTTGAAATTTGAGTAAACCTATAAGGAGATAAGTAAAAAAATATGATTAAAAAAAAGTAGTTTTCTTTCTTTCTCTCTAAAAATATTTACCCTTATGGTTGACATCATCATCTTGAATCCTTTTGGTTCTTTAAAGTTGATACTAATAGCACATTTTTTGTTTTGAGGCCCATTTTTTACCTCAAATTTTTTATCTAAATTGAAGGAGGGAAATGATGAGTGTGTTTGGACTACTAAGAACTCAATAAGGCAAGCCATAAGGACCACTTTCCTTTATCATTCATTGATGGAGTATTGGACTCAATATTGGGGAAGAATTACGTCTCCTTCCTTGATGATTTCAGTTGTTACAACCAAATATATATTTCCCTTAAGGATCAAGATAAAACTACCTTTACATCTCCATAGGGTGCCTTTGCATATAGGATTCTACCTTTTGGTTTATGCAATGCCCTTGCCACATTTCAAGGAATTGTCCTCAACATCTTCTCAGACCCAGTACACACATGTGTAGAAATATACATGGATGATTTCACATTCTATAGAAACACTTATGAGGAAGCCTCAACCAATTTAGAAAGAGTGCTATAGAGATGCAAGGATATGAATCTATCCCCCATCCATGAAAAGTGATTCATGTTGATGAATGAAGTTATAGTGTGAGGACACCATGTTTTAGCTATAGGTATCAAGTTTGACTATGCCAAAAGCTTAGTCATTCAAGACCTACCCACTCCTACAAAATAGGTTGATGTCCGAAGTTTTCTTGGACATGTTGGCTACTATAGAAAGTTCATCCTTGATTTCAACAATATAACTACCCCAATGTATGTCCTTCTCATGAAAGATGTTGAATTCCTATGGACTATAAAATGCCAACTAGACTTTGACACTTAGGAAAAGAATCTCATCTTAGGTCCTATACTCAAAAGGGCCAAATTGGAACCTTCCTTTTGACATCCATATTGAGGCTTCAAAAAAAAAAAAACTTAGAAGTTTTTAAGGACAACATGACGTTGTTGAAAGGTATGATATTTATTTCTTCAACAAAAACCTCGTTGGAGAATAATTAAACTATATAGGAAATGAAAATAATTTTCTTGTTGTAGTTTATGATATTAAAAAAAATTGACACTACATAACAGGATGTCCAATATTTGTTCACATAGACCATGTTGCAATTAGATATGTCATGAACAAACATGTTATTTAGTGGCATAATAGTTAGAAGGTTACTATTGTCACAAAAAGTTTGATCTCACCATAATTGATAAACCTAGTAGAGAGAATGTTGTTGTGGCTTTATTCTCTTTATTAGAGAACAATCCAGAAGAAGGCTTAGTGGATGACACTTTCCCTGATGAACAATTGTTTGTAGTATCCTTGCAAACCCCATGGTTTGCTAACATTATAAAATACCTCATTTATGGAAAGTTTTCGTAGTATTTCTCCCATAGAAAATAATGTGGGATCATAAGAAAAAGTGATCCATACAAATGGATTTAATGGTATCTATACAAAATGGAACTTGATCACATTCGCAATCACTATCTATATGTTAATCCCTAGACAAAGCCTCATGTTATGTATAAAACCCCTTATTAAGCCCCTTATTGAAATATCATATTTCTAGTGTTATATTTGTATGTAGGCTAGAACCCTTCATTGCACCCTTTCATTATAATTGTACCATTTGTCTCCTATATATATACCAAGGAGACCTAGTCTTAGGATCATCATATCTCATTTTGTACATTCAATATATTATAAAAGGAGGTTTCCCCCTCAAACTGGATTGTTACTCATTGATTTTTTATCATTCTCGAGGCATTGGTTCATAACATTTGGTTTCAGAGCATCGATCCTAGGGTTTTTCTTCACCAAGCAAGTCATCTTAGAATTTTCACTATAATTTTTTTCTGGGTCGATTCAGATAGGGAAATTTTGAGGTTACTTAGAAGACATATCAAGATACTTGGGGTAAAAATTTCATCTTTTGGGTCATTATACTTTCATAGATATATCCTATGGAATATATGGTTTTTTACTCATCCCAAATTCAATTTTAAACAAGCCATCTTGGGATTTTTTCTATAATTTTGTTTCTAGAAGGTTTCAGATAGTGAAATTTTGTGGAGACTGAGGATACATCTCCTAGTATAGGTGGTACAAATTGCATATTATGGTTTTCTATATTTTTGGATATATAGTCCATGTAAGACAAGGATTGTGACTAATCCTAACATCAGTTTTAAAAGAGTCGGCTTGGCATTTTCGCTGTAAATTTTTTTTGTGAAGTTTATGACTCTAAAGTTTTCAAAATTCTAAGTAGACATAATGGTTTACATGTGACAATTTTTTAAAATTTTGAATCATTGTGATTTGTGCGATATATCTCGTGGAAGTTGAGGTTGTTTACTAATACTGAAATTAGTCTTAAACAAGACATTTTGGTATTTTTGCTATAAATTTTTATTAGTGAAGCTTCAGACTGTGAAATTTTCAAGAGTTTAAGAAGTCATATCAAATTACTACATGCCGAAATTTCAGACTTAGAAGGGTTTAAAGTTCAGAAATATATCAAGACAAAGTCCAACCATCCAATCATACTCCTAATTAAGGGTTTGAAAGGTAAGTAACTTACAATTGGCATAACGTTTGATTGGAAAATCTATTTTTGGTTATTCAAAATTTGTGATAAAGAGGAAAAAGAGGAGAATTATTATTTTCTCACATGACTACAAAGAATCCTCTAAAATTTACTTCACCAAATAGACCTCCAAAAATCTCTTCTATAACTCATGAAGAAAATGAGGAGATACATAATAAGCTATCTAAATTGGACGACAAACTTAATGATTTGTGTGTTAGGTCAATAACAAGTGATGAGTTGGTAAACCCACAAAGAAAAATTCAAGATATGGAAAAGAAGATGGAAAAAATTGAAAATTGGGAGCATATGAAGAGGAAGATGGATGAAAATCGGGAGCATATGGAAAATAATATGTTAGAATTGAAAAATTCCATGTCTTCCATGATCTTACATGCTCTAGATGAGAGACTCCCTATATGAGATAACAAAACGCAAGGCAATCATGACTATGTAGAGGAAATCAATATTGAGTCCCATAATCATGATTATTCATTACTCCAAGATCCACATCATCAAGGCTTCAAATCGGCACCAAGGAACTACTTCATTCCAAAGATCAACATGAGGAAGTATGATGGTAAAGATCCTATAACATGGATATTCCAAATGGAGAAATTCTTTGATCTACAACAAAAGCCAAGATTACAAAAGGTACCTAATGCATCCTTGTATTTAGAAAATGATCAATTTTTTTGGCATCAATGGATTTGTGAAAGAAAAAATAATTATATTATCTCTTAGTCCATTTTTACGGAGGAATTGATATTACATTATGGGGATAATAAGAGCAATACATTATTTAGTAAATTGATAAATATTCGGCTCAGGGTCAATTCCAAAAGTTCAGTCTCACAGTCAAGAACGTTCCTGAGGATATTTTGTTAGATCTCTTTATAGGTACTTTAAAGGAGAACATTCAACAAGAGGTGTGTCTCTTCAAACATAAATCCCTAGAGCAAGCTTTCAATATGGAAAGGAAAGCGGAAAACAAAAATATTGCTACTAGAAGGGTGGCCACTGACAACTATAGAGATCACAATGTCACCTCTCCTAAACTGTCAAGGTTGACACCTCAACAAATGGATGAAAGAAGAGCAAAGGGACTATGTTTCAATTGTCACAGTAAGTACAGTAAAGGGCATAAATGGGGTGAGAAGAAATTATTCTACATAGTCTTTGAAGATGAATAAGATAAAGAATTGGAACCATCACAAGATCTAGATCTAGAAGAGACTACTCCAACAATATATTGTCATGCATTAGCTGACATCAATACTCCACAAACTCTCAAGATACAAGGATATATAAAAAGGAAAAAGGCATCATTGTTTATTGATTTTGGTAGTACCCATAATTTCATTAATTGTAAATTAGCAAAAGATCTCAATTGCTTCGTATATCTAGCACCATAGTTTCAAGTAATGATTGTATATGGAGGTACCATAAATTATTTTGGGAAGTGATATAGTATTAAGCTCAATATCGGGGAGTCTTTATTGGATAGTCCCATGATTTCCATCCAAATGGGTCGTGTTGATGTTGTATTAGGAGTCTAATGGTTGCAATCATTGGGAATAGTGATCCTTCTTTTTCAATATCTTTTTATGAGATTTTCCTTAGATGGCAAGGAAATTGAGCTTAGAGGTATCGAAGGGAAACCCTCTAAAGTGATAATCTCTAATAGAATGAAAAGTTTACTCAAAAAGAGACAATATGGTTTAATTGCACAATTGTGCTCACTAGATGTTCAAACATCTTAATCCTCTTCTCCAATGGATCTCCAAATGGTTATCAACAACCATTCCAAGGTGTTTGGAGAGATGCCTAAGGGTCTTTCACCAGCTCGATATTATGTTCATGCTATTCATTTGTAACTCAGAAGTGTACCACCTAACATTAGGCCTTACATCCATTTTCACATAAGAGTGAGATTCAATGTGTGATCCAAGAAATGTTAAAGGCTGACATCATTCAACCTAGCCAAAGTTATTTCTCTTCACCAATGGTGATGGTGATGGTTACAAAAAAGGATGGCTCATGGAGAATGTGTCCAGATTATATACAACTCAACAAAATGACCATCAAAGATAAGTTTCTTATTCCTGTCATTGATGAATTATTAGATGAATTGCATGCTCCTCAGAGAAAAAAATATTTACTAAGTTGGATATTTGCTCAAGATATCATCAAATCAGAATGAGGCAAGAAGAAATTCCCAAAACATATTTTAGAACACGTGACGTGCTAGTCAGTTCAATTAGGTGAACTATGCTACATTAAATCATCTACCCGGGGTTCTTAAACTGATGAAGTGCATGCAAAATATATGCAGGTCTTAGCTTCTAATCTATCTCTAAATGATTACTATGCAAAATCAAAATTGTTTATTGTTTAGCTACAAAAATAGAGGTTTTTATTAGATACAAAAAATAGAGTAGGTGTAATATTAAAGAAACAGATTTAATGCAAACCACATAAATGATTCTAAACACTTGAAATTGTTAACCAATTGGATTATTAGTTTCAACACAATTGTAAGATTTCAATCATATTGTTTAATGAAGGTTTTTGTAATTGAAGTGAAACAATATTTATTCAGTCAACAATTTAGGTGCATTAGCATTGATGCATGTTATAATCATAAATCATAAATGAAATGCAAGAAATGAAAGAAAATAAATTAAATTCACACAACTGTCAAATTGAAATAAAACTCACTAAAGATAGAAGCAATGCACTCCTCACTTAGGGGTCCCTCCTAGCTTGGTGAACACTGCTGAAGAAAACTACATAATTGAAATTAAAGAAGTAAAACACACAACACATGCAATTGATAGTTAACCAAAGCTTTATATTAATATCATATCAACGATATAGAATTACATAGGTTCGATGTCATATCTAATATTCCTATTGAAGGTTCTCATTATTGATATTTATATATTACAGGTGGTATCTTGGAGAACCAAAACCCACGAGTCCTCAAAACATATTTAACTATGAAATAACACATGTGTGTTTACAAAATCAGATCTTGAATGTTTTTGGTTGTATGAAATGAGTTTTTTAAACCCACGTATGTAGAAATTCATGACAATGTTCTATGAATTTCTCTTATTCGATGTTGTTTCCACCTCATTGTTATAGCTCAAAATGCCACCATTATGCATTTTTGACATTGGCCTACTCATTTACACATTTTCCAACCAATTTTGTTGAGGTTCCTCTTAAAAACAATCTTTTTGTATGGTGTACGTGCCCTGATACATATACATCATGCATACATACATGACCTAAATTCCTAAAATCTCATGTGTACTCTGAAAAGTCGAAAAAAATAAAAAGTTATGCGCTTTTTGATGGGGTTTACAAGCTATTTTGGGTTGCACAACCATTTTACCTTCTATAGCCCTTCTGACAACCTAATAACCATGATTTATCCATATAAAAAGGGCCCTAGGGGGGGTCATTTAGACATATGAAATAAGAGGCAAGTGAACCCTGCCAAAATTTATCACTTTATCATTCCAAGCCTTTGCATCCTGCTTTGAGTTTTCATTATCAACATTCCCAATCATCCATCCTCCTTATGCAATCCATCCATTTACTTATGTTGGCATGTTGGTTGTGAGGATATCACTTTGGGATTGGTGCACTTGGAGTCTAATCAGAGGAACCCAGGCGAGGTTCACGGAGCCATGTTGACAAGATTAAGGTTGTATCTTATCATCTTGTTATCAATAAAATAGATTTTTCTTGTCCCAAATCTATGTGTCTTCATGTTTATATTTGTAAATTGCTCTCATGAATATTTAGGCCTTTAAATGATCTTGGTGATTATGCATATGCTATTGTGAACTGTTCTTTGAAGTTGTTTTTGGCCGACATTGGGAGGAGGCCTGTAATCCAGGAGCACATAACGAGAGGAAAGGATATACTACAAACGAAAGGGATTAAGGTGCATATCTTGCTTCACCTTTCCTTTCCTTAATTGTCATTAGGTATTGTTATATTTGGGTGGAATAGGAGTATTTCTTTATTTTAAGGTTTCATTGCTTTGCCTAGTCACTAGACCCTAATTAGGAGGATTTTCCCCTAAAGCACTCATGGCTTATTTGGTGTGGATCCAACTTGATTACTTTTCCACTTTCTCATGCATTGGCCATAACTTTAAATTGACTCTTGTGCTGGCTTGGGGAACTATGGACCTTGTATGATAGGTGAGTGGGCATCTTGTTATGATTTGGAATCATCTCCACGTCACGATCTCATCCAGGAGTGCACACAACCATATAGAACTATGATTCTTCTACAAAAATAATTAGTGGCTACACAAATATTTAAGTTGCTCCAAAATCTATGATACTATAGAGACTTATTAACATAATAATTTTTTAAACTAATTTGCTTAAGGAATAATGAAAATATGCTATAATAGACAAATTTACCTTAGATATCCTTTGATGTACAATTCTTTATCCTAGAGAGATAATCATGGAAAAAAGGGGTAGAATGAAGTGTAGGATAGTTCATAAGCATATGTTTTGGAGGGAATTTTGAATAAGTGATGAAAAGAGTATAATTCGAGGATCCAACATCTCTCCCACAAGAAAAATGTTGCATATCATCATGCAACCAAAAATGTACTCCATTCCTCCAAAAATTAACTGTCCTCCTTAAAAAATTTAAAATTGTTGACCCTATACTCTTATACTCTCTCTGTAGCATCTATGAAAATGTTCAACCCAAAAGATGAGGCTTTTATCTTATTCTTTTCCTCATTCAATTTTATCTTCAATATTATATTCCCGATTTTACCTTTCCCGCTATGAATATACCATTTTCTTGTTGGATAAATTTCTATTTTCGGCACACTAGTTTAGTGGGAGTAACACTATCTTAGTGGGAGTTAATTGACTAGTTCTATTTTAGAATTTAACACTATTTCCTTGGGAGTTAACTGACTAGTTCTATTTTAGGCTTTCTAATCTTAGACCATCACTATTATGCATGCAATCCTAATTATAGGATGTCATTGCCTATATGAGTGAAGATCACTCACTCATTGATAAGATCATAATATGCATTGATTCTCATTATTAATTGTGTATCTCTCTTCCTTTTCTTGATAATATTTGTTTGTGTATGCTTTAGCTAGTTCTCTTGTGTAGGTTTCCATGAAAAAATGACATGGTATCAGAGCTACACTACTTGGAGCAAGCCAAACAAGCCAAAGAATAAGGAAAATTGGAGTTTCGGTGAGCTAAATCCGTGGTCGTACCTTTCAGAAGTTATTTCTCCAAATGTATTAATGTTTTGAGGAAACAACCTGTATGAGAAGTAAATTGAGCCATTCTACAAGTGGGTTTTCAACTGTTTTGTGAGATTCCTCACTGTTTTCTCATAAATTAATCCACAAGATAGCCTCCTGAAACTGATACGAATCTATGACCGTACCTTTCTACAACGATTTCTCCCAAAATATTAAGTTTTTGAGGAAACAACTCATGTGGGAAGTAAATCGACCCATTATGCAAGTGGGTTTTCAACCATTTGGTGAGATTCCTCATTGTTTTCTCAGAAAGTAAGTTGAAATATCATCTTTTGAAACTGATATGAATTTTCACTTAAAGTGCCTTTTCTGCCGTGATTTCTTAATTTTTCACTTGTAGATTGAGAGTAAATTTTTAGGGGTTCTTAGAAACAATGGGAGACATGGATAGGAAAACTATTATACATTCAAACTTGGTGGTAATCCTCACACCATACAATTATTTTGATTGGAAGCCTAAGGCGGAATTCCAACTCAGAAGGAAAGGATTGTATAATTTGATGATGGTGAAGGAAACATAACCTACATCAGCGATTGAGAAGATGAGATGGGTGAACCATAAGGATGAGGCCACATGAATACTTCTTGAGTTAATCTTCACTGATCTATGGTTTCATGTTTCTGCATGCAAGGCTCCAAATGAGATCTGGACCACCCTGGAAGGACTCTTTGGAAAGAAGGATGAGATGCGATGTCATATGCTTGAGGTAGAGTTGAATACCTTAGACCCTAAAAGTTTTGATAATATACAAGATTTTTTTACTAAATTTAAATCTTTTCTATTGAGCTTGGGTGGATGTGGTATTGATAAGTCTACACAAGAGAAAAAACTTATTCTAACAATCTTGGCCAAGTTAAGACTAGAATATGTTGTATATGTCTCCAATTTCCATTTTCGCAGATGTCTTTTTGGAACAAATTGGAAAATTCCTATGTTGGCTCAGTTCATTGAGTCTCTTACACAAGAGAAGACAAAAATCATACATATGGGCCTCATGAAAGATCCCAAAGCACATGCACTCACCATGCATGATGGAAAAGGGTCATCCAAACAGAATGGCAAGGAAGGATATTCCAAACCCTTCACTGATTTTTCAGGTTCCATAGACTCTTCAGATTCAAAGAAGAATAATAAGGGAAATCAATGCACTTACTGCAATAAATCGAATCATGAAGATTCGCACATGCATGAAGAAACAGATCGATCTTATGGCATAGGCACTTCAACATAACAGCCTTGGAAACTTCATTCCAGAGGGAGTCAAGAAACAAAAGGAAGATGATCCTTCTCCTAAGAAAGGTAATCATCATGCTCCAGTTTCAATTAATTCCTCATCTGATTCATGGATTACAGATTCAGGTGCATCCCATCATATGGAAGCGAAAGAGAAAGTTTTCTCTTCTTTGATTCCATGCTCAATACCCCCTATTCTCATGGGGGATGATACTCCAATAGCAGTAGCAGGAGAAGGGAGATTGGAACTCCACAATGGCAGTTTTGAGAATGTTTTACATGTTCCAAATATTTCTATGAATTTCTCTCAGTTTATCAGATCACTCAGAAAGGTAAAAGGGTTGAATTTACATCAGATTCAGTTTCATTAATTGACATGAATGACAACTCCATCATTCCAATTGGTGAGGTGGATCACAATTCAAGGTTGTATAAATTCACTAAGTTTTATGACGATGACTCCTCTATTCTACTTACACATAAGGAGAGTACTTTACATGCACCTCCAGTGAAACATGCATATACTATTGTTCTTCTATCAGTTTTAGACATCAGAGATGATTCCATACATTCAAATTTGATACATGGAAATAAGAAGGTAGTACAACTAGATAAGAAGCCAGTCCTGAAGCTTCAACAGATGCCCAAGAATGCACAGACCACACTTTAGGAAGCAGGTAACCTTGCATGTAATCCATTGGATTCGAGGAGGACTCGATCTAAGCATGAGGAGCCTCCTCATGTATTTACAGCTTCAAAACCTATGATTCCCATGCATTGCTATATGGTTCAATCTATTGATCTGTAGACCTACAATAAGGATGTGGGAAATCCATTATGGAAAGAAGCCATGCAGAAGGAGTATGACTCACTCCTACATAACCAAACTTGGAATTTGGTACCACTTCCACCAGAAAGGAATATTTTTAGGTGCAGATGGGTCCACAGGATCAATAGGTACAAGGATAGATAGGTTGCCAAAGGAATTCATCAAATCCATAAATATTTCTACATCTTCATGAAGACTTTCAGTGAGCATAATTTTCAGACTTTGTAGGACCGTCTTGCAATGAAGAACACAGTTGCCTAGAAACTGTCATTTTCTTCTTTTGATACATTATCTTTTGAAGGGAGGGGGGGGGGTAAGATCATAATATGCATTGATTCTCATTATTCATTGTGTATCTCTCTTCCTTTTCTTGATAATCTTTGTTTGTGTATGCTTTAGGTAGATCTCTTGTGAAACTTTCCATGAAACACTGACATTTCTTGCTTTCCTAATCAATAGTTTCTTCTGTGCTTCTAGATTTTCCTTCTCTTTCTGTAGCTGAGCAATGTTGGTTTTCAATGTTTCATTCTCATCCTTAATATGTTTTTCAAGGATTTATTTCTCCTTGAGTTCTTCTTTCAACCTATTGACTTTGATAGTTCATTTATGCTTTAAAGATGTAGGAGTTGGATATGGAATTGCTTCCTTATCAACTTCAGTGGCTATGTATACCTCATAATTAGTCATAGAATCATCCAATTCCTTGACTACATCATCAACATCATAATTCGACAATCCGTTCCTATTTTTTGGGCTTGGAAGGGGACTAAAAGTAGATATGGTCTTGGGATTATTGCTTGAATTCAGATGAATTTCCTTCCTCTGTAGGCTGCTATGTTGTTCTTTGTTAGACTCAAGCTCGATCACCTCTTTATCTTAAATTTTGTTGCTATTAGTTTTCTTTATAGTTATGGTCTTGGTCATACTCCTTGTAGGTCAACGTAAAAGAGTATTGGACTTCCTTTTCTTTCTCTATACAACATCAGTTTTTTTCTCAAATTCTTGGGATTTTGAATTTTTATCCCTAATTTCAACTTTGGGCTTTAAACCTCTGGTCTTGAATTTATCAATTTTCTCTTTTGTTACCTCAGGGTTTCCCTCTTTTTCTTCTTGGTTCGGGTTTCGAAACCTTGACCTTATTCTCTATATTCTATCTTAAATTTTTATTTTTCTTTGTTTTTCCAGGCTCGGGTTCCAAGTTCTTCTCAGTCTCAAGTTTTGAATTCTCCATCTCAGGAACTTCTGACTCTTGTTCCAAGATTCTCAACTTAGGAACCTCTAGCTATGGTTCTAGGATTTTCTCTTATGGAACCCTATATTTGCTACCCCTATGTTTAGATCCTTTGACTCCTTATTTCACAGGTTCTTCTATGAAGTGATTTCTTGTAAAAAATTATGTCGAACTATGATTTTGTTCCTATAACCTAGCTTCAACTAAAATTTTGACTAACTAAAAATGGAACAATATTTTCTCTAGGATCCTAGGGCTTCGTTGAAAATTTAATGCCATATTTTTCAAGCTATTGAATAGGTGAAATGGAAGATTGACTTTCCCCCTTTTTATGAAATGCAACAATAATCACAGATGATATAAAAATATGATACCATACCTACCTTCGTAGATCACATACTTATGCACTATAAACAAAGTGTCCCTCCACTTATTTTTCAGTGTTGTGGTTGGCATACCTTTGTTCCAATTTGACTCCTATGCAGGATCCTTGCAAAACCCCTTCCATAATTCTCCCTTTATTTTTTGGTTCTTGAATCATTTTTCTCTTCTTTGTGGCAATCTGGCAGCTCATGCAATGAAGGTTTCTAGTACCTGTAATTGGAGGTCTTGCTAAATTTTCACTATGCTAGTCTCAAGCATGAGGTTTATTTCAATTTTAGCATTTACTTGAACTATAGACAAATGCAGCTACATCATTAACAATTGTTGCAATAACCAAGATCACAAGAAGAAATGCCATGCACAACAACACAAGAAATATCATTGGAAACCCTTCTCAACAAGGGAAGAAAACCCAACAATCCTTTGATATATTCTCAAGAGAAATACCTCCCACACCATAGACCTATCACACAAAAGGGTTCTCTCAAAAACCAAGAAGGCTAGCGCCCAAGATAGGTGTGCACTTCAACCCTAGAATATATACTTGCTGAAATTTCCAAAATCACATGTTTGTTGTGTTTCCTCAATGGGGAAATTACCTTTATTTATATTGGACTTGACACATCAAAAGTGGTGTCTATTGGCACAACATGTCCAACCTCAATAACTCGGAATATAATTAATAATTACCATATTAATTATATTTTACATGAATTATGTTTCACTTTATGGTGGGGCGGACCTATACCCTTTACATCACAATTAGGGTTACATGTAAATATAACTCTTAGACAATATAGCAAGGGATCTCACACACCCACTAGTTCTCATCCACTAGGGTCATGTCCACCTATGCTCAGCCACAGAGAAATCCAACTCAATAGATATGTATCTCACTGAGTCTCATAGGAGAATCATCTGGACACACACTCACTAGTGATCAGCCACTAGGGTCATGTCCACCTGTTCTTAGCCACATGGACGTCCTACTCAATAGATATCTATCTCATTGAGTCTCACAGGAGAATAATCTAGAGTACCAAAATGTCTCAACTCTCTACACAAAGGAGAACAATACACCCATCACATGGGAATATTTACCCCTCAAATGACACACATCGTTTCATCTCAAATGACACACCCATCTCGTCGGAATCCTCCCCACATAGGGGCACACATCGTTCCATATCAGTATCAGATAGGAATGACACACCCATCTCATGGGAACACCCAACTCATGGGCTCTCTCACAGGATGAATCACTCAGTATATGTCTTAGAGGATGTCTCATGAAGTTGTAATCATCAACACTCCCTCTCAACTAGGGAGGCATTCTCCACCAGAACAAGTCTCTCACAAAAGTACTCGAACTTCATCTTGGCAAGCGGTTTGGTGAAGATATATGAAATCTTCTCATGTGTAGGAAGGTACTGCATGTGTACTTCTTCCCTCTCCACCATGTCTTTGATATAATGATATTTTATCTCAATGTGTTTCGATCTATCGTGAAACACAGGGTTCTAAGAGAGCTTCACACAGCTCTAATTATCACAATGAATAATGGTAGGATCCATCTAATGATCAAATAAATATGTCAAGAGCTTGTGAAGCCACACTTCTTCACAGACTACAAAAATCAATGCTATATACTCTGTTTCTGTGGTACTCAAGGCCACAAAGCTCTATTTCCCGTTGCACCAGGAAACCATGGCAGACCCCAAGGTAAAACAACAAATAGATGTGCTCTTCTAGCCCACTTCGCTCCCTGCCCAATCTGCATGGACATATCCCTACAAACTCAATTCTACACTAGAGGCATATCTCAAGCCATATCCAATTGTGCCTCGTAGATATCTCAATACATGCTTCATTGTTATCCAGTGAGTCTATGTCAGATGACTCATGAACTGACTAAGTACATTCACTACATAGAATATATCCATTCTGGTGTTAACCAAATGCATTAGTGATCCAATAAATTGTCCATACAAATGTGGATCAATATCACCTGAATCAGTAGAATCATCATTTTGTTGAGCACTCAACACACCCTAAAATCCTTATCAAATTTTATCACTTTTGGGTACCACTTGTTTTCTTCATTTCCTGATTCGATTTCATCTTGGGAATTGGTTTTCTTTGTTTTTTTTTGTGTCTATTATGACTTAGTCAGTTTTGTTTGAGCTTGTTAAACCTCGGGTATAAAGGACCTTAACACCCGAATTAAGAATCGACAGCTAAACATTTCACATAACACGCTAGGGTTTGACGTTAGAAAGAATTCAAGTAAGTAAAGGAACCACACAAAAATAGCAGTCATCGAGCATCGATCCTCTTCAGCATCAACAGAAGGTGGTTTTGGTTTCCATAAGTTATTCTCATAAAGTTTCGAGAGATAGCCAATCCCCTTTGGCATCGGTGAAATACGAGAAATACAAACGTTAACAAAGGATGCAAAGAAATCACTAATAGCCAATGCCCAATGTGCTTTATTGGGATCGGGGAAATCTAGAAAATTTACAACAATCATTTTTGACCGCGATAAAATTATCACCGATCTCCGATCCCCTATGCGTTTCAGGATCAGGACCTTTTTTAGGGAACCAATCTAAGATAAATTGGGTAAGTTTATCGTCGATCATTGATCCTTGACACTTTTCGGTGTCGACAAGTTAGGATTTGGTTTAGAAACGTATGGCTTAAAGAAAGTCCCGACTCCGACTGACATGAGAGAAGGAAGTCACTAGTCTCGAATAACATGTTTCTTTACCACGTAAGAGGGTCGTAAGGTCTAGTTTTATCCCAAGTCATTTTTTTTGGTTCAATGGAACCTAGTCACGCCTCCTAGTCAACTTTTCCACATCAGCTATTTATAGCCAGATCGATCGGATTCAATCCAATTTTCATAGCACAACCCCAACCCTCGATCCACCAAATTAAAGAGTAGAATGATGGGACATTTGCAACATTATATACGATTGGATTTTGGACATTTAAGGAACTAGTTAATTCCCATTCTCGTATTAGTTTCTACCCCATGCACCGATTAGAGAAAAACATTTTAAAATCTTAAATAGACCACATTACCACCCACACCTCCATCATCAACCAACAATGAATTTAAGTTTAAACATCTCTAAATGTTTGGCGGAAGATTTGTTGAAATTTCACTCATAACCTGAATTGAATGGTTGATGTGACATAGTAAGTTCATCCTTGTTTAAATTTATAGAATGGTTTTCAACAAATTCATTCTACATGTAAGTTGAATTCCAGAGCATCCAAAGGATCAGAGTGAGCGACTCGAGATTTTACTAACCCTTTTGATTATCAAAACTAGGTTTAGAAAGCTTCAAAGGTATGATTCCACCGAGAAATCCAACCACCGGATGCTCGCCGAGAGCACCAAAGTTGAAATAACCAGAGATAGGCGAGGGTTCTTCTCCGAGGACCACGAGGTAGTTGGATTATTCCCCTAGGGTGGATCTTGTCATCAAAACAACAATAAAGAATGCTTTCGTCCAACCTCCAATCTTTGGTGATACAAAGGCAAGCACCAGATCCAAGGTAGCACTAACATAGTGGGGGGATCTCTTCAACAGAATTAGACTAGAAGAATTCCTGGAGTATATCCCACACAATGAACCAGATGTAAGGGTGCTTGATGACCAAGTTTTCCCCAACATCAGACGGTCATATTTACACATGGTAGCAAGAAGAACCCCCATTTTCCCCGACATAGAGGTTCTTAAATGGCTCATTGACCATAGAGATGGGTAGAAGTGATTGATCAATGATGAGAATGGAGGATGCATGAGATTTTTCCTCCCGACACAATTCCATAAATACTACAAGCTCATGGACCCAGAGGAGCATCTCAAAACAAACTTCATGGTGAAGTTCTATGAATTCCATAACACCAACCAGTTGATGGATTCATGGTGGAAGGAAGACAAGAATTTCACTAATCAGAGAAATGGATGGTACAGAACAATCAACCAGAGGGAGCCATACATCTATTTAATGGCTCTCATCTGTCGGCTATAAGGAGAAAATGATTGCTCCAAGTTTTCAGAAGAATGGATCCCTTTGGTGTACACAGTGGTGATCGTCAGGAGAAGCTTCAATTAGGGAGTGATATTATCAAAAAAATTGAGCATCTGTACAAAACAGGCTCATTCACCGAAGGAAGGAGAGGCACCAAATTTCTACATGGCCTCGTACCTACTCGATGTCATGTGCGCAAGGAATGTCTTCATCAGCATGAATCTAAGCTGGCATGTTGCGAAGCTCCCGGTCCACATTTACTTCAACATATTATGGGAGAACAAGTACAAAACGTCTTATGCACTCATCTGCGATGAATTCATCACTCATGTTTACTTTATTATTTTTAATAAGGAATGCCCAAGTCTATCAGCGACAACCAAGAAAATGATAGCAAAGGTAGGCCATGTTGGGTATGTGTTGTATTCTTTGCATGTGTGTGTGTGTGTGGGCGTGTCATATACAAAAATTGTGTTTGACGATCCCTTCACCTAGAGCTATGACGTGTGCACTGAGTGCTTTCCTAGGGGGGTCACAGGGGGGAGCAAGTATGCCCCCCCTGGTTACGCATAGCGTTTGGGGCAATTCCCCAATTTTTTTTTTTGGGCGGTTTTTGCTATTTTTAGAGGATTTGTAAATTAATCCTAGATTAAGGGATTAGGGTTTTGGTATCTACGGAATACCTAAAAACATTGTATATATTGTATGGAAAATGGTGAAATTCGATATAATGAAAATAAGAAAGGTTTTCTTGGTTGAGGATTTCCGGTATAAAATCTTTGTGTACTCTGTGTATGAGCCATTGATTAATTTTTGTATTGCTTAAGAATCTATATGCATTTCTTTACTTCACAGGTTTAAAACTTACATGTGGTATCAGAGCTCATTTTTAGCTTCAGAGGGATGCCTTTGTTGCTGAGGGTTTGGCTCGGTCTTGATAGATCAAGTTTATCTTGGGTCTGTGATAAACCTGGGTTTAGAGGGAGCTTTTGTAGTGGAGATTCGAGTAAAGAAAAAGGAATGGCGAGCTCATATTGAATCGAGATAGATAAGTTCAATGGTAAATACTTTGAGCTATGGAAGCTCAAGATGGAGGATCTTCTTGTAGACAAAGAAAAATGGATCGTTGTGGATCCTGGTACACAGCCTACTGGTACACCGTATACAAGCACATAGGCTACTGGTACACAACCTACTAGTACACAAACTACTAGTACACTAGCTACTGGTATGTCGAAGGAAGATTGGGACAAGTTGGACAGAAGAGCAAGGAGTACTATTCAACTCTGTCTGGAAGATTCGGTGTTTTTGAATGTCTCAAGAGAATCTACGGCCAAGGAAATATGGGATAAGTTAAGGAATTTGTATTAATCAAAGTCCCTGGTAAACAAGTTGTTTCTTCCAAAGAAGTTGTATCATCTTAGGATGGAAGATGCAGATTTTGTGACAGAACATCTAAATGCCTTTAATACTCTGGTAAGTCAACTTGGATCTGTTAATATTATGATTGTAGAAGAAGATAAGTGTATTACTTTGTTATGTTCTTTGCCAGACTCTTGGGATAATATGGTTGTAGAAATAGGTAGTACCACTCAATCTACATTGAAGTATGAGGATGTAGTTGCATCCTTGTTATCCGAAGAGATGAGGCGAAAAAACATGGATGGTCACAACACAGATGCTTTATTTGTAAGAGGGAATACCCAAGATAGGAACCCTGGTAAGCCTTCAGGATGGAGATCTAAATCTACAGGTAGATCTAAGTCTCCAGAAAAATATTTGAGGAAATGATGGAAGTGTGGTAAAACAGGGCATTATAAGAAAGATTGCAAGTCTAAAAAGGTTGAAAAACCAAAGGGATCTGATAGTACCTCTTCCATAGAGGCGAAAACCTCCACTGAAGAAGGAGGTGATGCTTACCTAGCATCTACAAGTAAACATGTAGACCATGATGTATGGTTGATCGACTCAGGTGCATCATACCATATGACTCCTCACAAGGAGTGGTTCTCTGAATATGGAACATATGATGGTGATGATGTATTCCTAGGAGATGACTCGACAACAAAAATATTGGGACATGGAAGGGTTAAGTTGCTACTAAATGATGGAAGGATTAGAACTCTTCCTGGGGT